>PVKN010002428.1:10917-42700 GCA_004027915.1 Capromys pilorides | reverse complement strand
TTATGTGTGCTATATGTGTGTTTGTAGTTTGAAAAGGATTTTTTTTTTTTTTTTTTTTTTGCTGGTTCAGGCTGCCTTAAGGGTGGGTGTGGGGATCGATCTGCCATCCCCTGTGCCTGACTGGGATTGCCTGCGCAGGTGCTTAAACCACTGAGCTAACCCGAAAGCCCTTGTAGTTTGTTGGCAAGTAACAGGTGCTATTGTAAAAGAAGCAAAAAGTAAGGCGGGTGAGCAGAGCAGAGTTCAGGCTCATGGTTTTCCAAGGTGCACAGGGAGAGCCTCTCTCTCTCTCTCTCTCTCTCTCTCTCTCTCTCTCTCTTTGTATTTTAGGGAAGGATCTGCAGGGTGTTCAGGGTCTTACTACTAGATAGAACTCCTAGTGATCTGCCTGTTTACAGCCTCCCAAAGCTGGGATTCCAGGCACGGGCCACCACCCCCAGTCTCAATTGCCATCTCAGCGCACCCCAGGGGTGGGGCTGGCACAACCGGCCCAGGGATTGAACCCCCGGCCCCTGCACCTGCTTGCAGATGTTTTAATGCGCTGAGCTATATGGGAGAACATCTTTCTGTTCAATGCTTTATGATCGTCTCACAAAGGAAAGGCAGTTTTATACCAAACTACAGATGAGAAAAGTGAGGTCTGGAGAAGACTGACAGAGGGCCTGAGTGTTGGGGTTTAATGAAGTCCAGAAGCACCGCACGTTCTTGGTGAAAGATAGGCTCTGATGATGGTAGTGTGATTTTTGCGTATAGTAGGTGATTGCTAAATGTTTTCTGGAGCTGAAATCAACAGAAATTGGCAAACGTCCTGCTGAACGTATCTGTTGGTCCCCCAGGGAAGAGAAAGAAATCAGACCTCAAAGCTCCAACACCCCCTCTGGTCATGGCGAGCACCTCTGCACCCCGACTCATGCCCAGTGCCCACTGCCGGGCCAGCCTGCCCAGGATGAAGGCAGGTGGGAGGCAGAGGTCAGGCTGTGGGGAGGAGGAAAGGCTGGAGGTGAAGGACAGCTGTGAGACAGAGGAGGAGCCGAGCAGGAATTCACCGCAGGGAGCCAGTAATGCTCAGGGTTTTTTAAAAAATATTCACCTTAGGCTGCTTAAGCCTTGGGATTGCTTAAGCCTGTGGTTGAATACATATGTTTTGCAGTTTGAGCACAGAGGTGTGGGCTTCGCAGACAGGATGAGGGGTAGAAGGGTGTGGTGGGTGCTGGAACCCTGGGGACCCTGCAGAATTGCTGGAGTGGGGACAAGGAGGGTGGCACTGAAATTCTCATCACCACCACTGTGGGTAGAATGCGGCCTTGCTATAGGGGTACCAAATGCTTTAGATATTCAATTGTTCATTCATTTGCTGGCTCACTCATTTATTCTCTCATTCATCCATTTGTTCATTCATTTATTCATTCAGTCATTCAGTCATTCAACCTGGTTGGCTTTGGTCCAAACAATCTCAGCCTGGGGCCTGGCCCCATCTTGTGTGACCTCTGTGTGGCCCTGCCCATGCACCTTGACTTCCTGTACCCAGGCAGTGTAAGTGGGGAGGAAGTGTAAAATGGGGAGATGGTGAGGAATCAGTAAGCGAAGCTCTGTGGGGTGCCTGGGGCAGAGCCCAGCATGCCCCAGGAGCCCCGTGAATATCAGTATGATGACTATTGTCATCATCACTCGTTCTTTTTTGAGGAACATTTACCAAGTACCAGTGATATGACATGAACTTGGGGGTCAACTGGCTCCCTTCCAGGAACCCCTGCTGGGCCATGAACCTTAAGTGAATTAAGTCAACTAACAAGACAAGTTCATGCTGTCCTAGAGCTGGGAAGAAAATGCACAGCTGGAGGGCACAGGGTCACTAGAAGAGGGAGGCATCTGGGAAGACCTGTCTGAAGCAGAGAACTGAAAGCTGAAGTTTGCAATGCAAAATGGGGCTGAGGAAAGAGATTCTGGTGGTGCAAAGGCCCTGGGGTGAGAAGTAGCTCCATGTGTCTGAAGAAGAGGTTAGCGAGGGGCCCGGCCTTCTGTGAAGCTCTCTGGGGATCTGGGACTTTCGGAAGATGTGAAAGAAGGAGTCCAGAGAGGTCCATGGATTTTCCTAGGACTACCCAGCTGGTGTAAGCCAGGAATCTCGACATGGGTCTGTCTGACTTCCAAGCCCACGCCCCTAACAAAGGCCCTGGAACACCTGCGAGTGGGAGCACCAGCCCCCACAAACATGGATAAGTTTGCGATGAGTTTGGGGTGACCCTGAGTTAATCAGTGCCCCAATAAACAGCTGGCTGCTCAAACCAAGGCCTGCTCCAGAAAATGCTGCCAAGGAGCTGCCCCACGGAACCTTGTTAGTGATGCACCAAAGACTCTGCCGACCAGCATCTCCCTGGGCAGCCAGCCAGCCGCACAGAGCAAGCCCCAAGTGTGGTCCATGGGCAGCTGGAGAAGGATGCTGGGCACGCACGGGGTGGCAGGATGGGGGGTGCCACGCACGGTGCTTGTGCTTTGTGCCCTGTGAAACCTTCCTGGCAACTCAGAGCCATAGGCACAGCCATCCTTATCGGAAGAATATGGGGCTCAGATGTATTAGTGATCTGCCCACTGTGGGCAGGGCACTAGGGCGAAGGCCAGACTGCAGTCTCCAAGGGGGCCAGCAGCCAGAACGACCCCAGCTGTCACTTCTCAGGCTAAGTAGCGTGACGCAGCCTCACCTGATGCCCCTGCACAACTGCAGACCTGGCAGGCCCTCCTGTGCCAGAACCCTCTGTGATGTGGTCACCTTCATGCCCCTGGGGATTACCAAGGGGCTTCTGGACTTCTTAATACCACACGGGACTGGGGGTTGAAACTCCCTGTGAGGGAATAAGAGCGTTCATGGGTCAGGCGTGACGCGGCACACACGGGGCTCCTGTCCAATGGTCTGATCCAACTGGGAGCTCCAGGCAGGCAGGACTCCCGTTCATCTTTTCTATTGTTGAGTCTTCCAGGCCTTGGAGCAATTCCAATAAATAGGCTCAGCATAATAAAAGAGCTGGTGTCTACCGCATTCTCACTGGGTGCCAGGCACCCTGCCGGCAGCTGCAGCTCCACCATGCACGGCCCCAGCTGCCTGTAGGGCATCAGGAGACTGAACAGACACCTGGACCCTGTTCTCCAGAGACTCAGTTGTAACTGGCTTAGGGTGTAGGCGACTCTCACTGCCAGGGCCTCCACAGCAGGAATGTGGTAGAGTCGGGATTTGGGCATTGTCTGAGCTGCAAGTTTCAAGGGGGGGAGAGAAGGTTTGTGTGTGTGTGTGTGTGTGTATATGTGTGTGTGTGTGTGTTTAGGGGGAGCTCTGGTAGTCATCTGCCTAGGTCAAAATTCTTCCTAAGAAAGATAGCTCCACCCACAGATGGGCCCTGCTGGGGCTTTGCAGAGCAAGAGTGAACCCTTCCTGTGCCTCCTCCACTGTCCCCTCCTCCGGAAATGTGTGCATTTGGGGCTGGTGGCTGAATCCAGGACTATCAGCTCACACACAGGCCAGCAATCCTGTTTGGGGCCTGCCCTGAACAGCGTGCTCTTGTAGCTAAACCCCAGTTTACATGACTTAAATAAACACTCAGGAAATTAATTGCTTAGGGTTGCACTTTATAAACCAGTGGGTCAAGGAGGGGTGCTCTCCACATTTTCCTGTTTAATCCCAGACGTTTTCTTTCCGTGCGGGGGCTCCCTAATCAGCTTGCACTCAGCCTGCTTGGGGCGAGCCCTTCACTCTCCGGCTCACTCGCCCCTTTGTCACTGCTCAGCCGCTGGCTCAGTATCTCCCCTACACCAGCTGTCTCCGGGAAGCAGAAGCGTTTTCTTGTGGCTAACCGCGCATCCAACGGCAATGAGGGAAGGACCCGAATTCATGTTGATTTTTGCTCTCCTTAATGTAAAGCAAGATCGCCTGCATTTCAGATTTCGCTAGTTTATCTTACACGGCCAAAGCCCCGGTTATCTCTGCTTCACTAAGTCTGGAGATTGGTTTGGAACTTGAACATATATTCTCTGAAACCATTAAAAGTGGTTTAATTGGCTGTGCAGGGTTGTCCTCTGCTCTTCTCTCTGGGGCGGTTCATCCCTCCCTGCCTCTCCTAAGAACTGGGAGGCCAGAAGCCCTCACCTGGAAGATCCGCTCCCCTGGAACTATTTGCCTTACTTTGGTGCCCAAACCATCAGGCCCTGCATAGCAGAACCCGGTCTATTCACAATAGCAGCCCCATATCCTCCGCAGGCACCCCTATAGCAAAACTACAGTCCTGCATTTCAGGGTGACCCAGCTGTTGGCATCCAAGAGGCAACTCTAACAATCCAGGTCTTCTTTTGTTGAGGCGTGATAATGGGGAGGTTCTGGGGGGCGGTGGGGGGCTTTAGGACTTATAGTGTAAGTACAGGCACCAGGGCTCAAGCAGCAGCAGAGGGGTGAAGAGCTAGAAGTCGGGGTGGCCAGAAGCCCTGCAGGCTCCAGGTCCAGGCTCTTCCAGGTCTCAGCAGCATGACCCTGAGCAAGCCTCATGGCCCCTGGATGACCATCTTACAGCCCAGTGCATGGGGTTCTCTGTGTGCGACAGGAGAAGGTCACACAGGTGAATGCACGCGCATGCAACCGCAGACATGTGAATGCATTCATGCATATGTGAACACACACATGTGGACTCACACGTGGGCAGCAGGTAATGGCAGGACCGGAGGGGTGGTGGTTTGGTAGGTGAGCTCTGCCCTGGGCAGCAGCACCTTCCTCTTTCCTGTTGTGGTCCGCTTCATCCCCCATCCCTGGTGACCCCATGACACACACACCATCAGTGCCTGTCCCACACGTGGGATGACGTAAACGGAGATGATGATGAAGCTGCACTATAGAATAAGACCTGGAGCCAGGGCTATCCCTGCGTGTGCTCTTACGGTCATTTCCGGTGCTCAGCAAGATGCTTGGGACGTAACAGATAATTGCTATGTATTTGTTAAATGACCAAATGTGAGGTCTATGGCTTGTGGATGTATAGAAGAGAATACCTGTGAGTGGGGGAGACAGCGCGTGAGCATCTGTGTCTCCATGTAGTTAAAATAGAAGCGCAAGGGATAGTACCATAGTTAAAACAAATTATGGGTGACAAAATTAAATAAATCAGGTTGCTGAATAAAATACTAGAAAGTATACTTTTTCTAATTTCTCGCACCATCTTCCTTTCCTATTAGGGTTACTAGATAAAAATACAGGATGCCTGTTACCTTGGGATTCCAGATTTAAAGGAATCAAGTAACGGGATAGTGTAAATATGTCCCAAATATCGCATAATTGAGTATTACATGAAATATGCTTATGTTAAAAATTATTCATCCTGGTTTCATTTGCTAAATTTGCCATTCAGCTATTCTAGGCAACTCCTGAAGCTCTACTTGTTAAAAGTGTCACTGGAAGATCTTGAGATTTTTAAAAAAATCACCTATGGTATAGGATAAACCGCTTAGTCTGGCCCTTGACCCCCAAGCCGTTACCTTGCACCTGGGCTCATCAGAGTGGACACACCTGGTGCAGCTCTGATCTCTGCTGCCTGGGCCAGCTGGCGCCTTTAAACATCTGTAAACAGCTGGGGTGAGATGGTAAGTGGCTCTGGTCTCTGTATTTCACGCTAGCTTCCACTTTCCACGTTAAACGTGGTCATCCCTCCTGCGTGAGAGTACATGTTCTAAGACCCCGAGTGGATGCCTGGAACCTTAGAGAGTCCAGAATCCTAGATACACCCAGTCTTTTCCTGCGGATAAAGGAGCTACAGTGTGAGTAGTGGGTGGGTACTATAAGCAGCGTGGGTCAGATGGACAAAGAGGTGAATTACGTCTGCGTCTGCGTCTGCGTGAGCTGAGGCAAGAGGGCGACAGATTACACCAGCCTTTAGGGGTTCACAAAACATGGGGTGGGGCACATGTGGATGGGCAGGACTTGGAGAGGCAGAAAAGGGCAGCTGGGGAGATGATCGTCCTGAGTGTCACCTCAAACTAGCAGCCACTTGTTCTGTGGTGAGGACACAGAAAGAGGTCCATGGTAGGTGGCTCCTGACATACCCGGTCCTCGGTCAGCTTCAGCGGGCAGTCGCTGGCCTGGCCGGTCGCTCTCACCACCCTCCCCTGCGCAGCACTGCGTGGAAGCTGTCATCTGGGCCTCGGCTAGAGATAGACCAAGACCTCGCGTCCGAGCCCATCCGGGAGACACTTAGGGTCTCATGCCTGGAAGAAGCGGCCTTTCGCCTCCGCACTGGGAACTCAGGAGACGCCCAGCAACCTCAGCTCAGGGCGCTTCCTCTGAAACGTGCCTACGCCCTCCAAGTTCTTCCCATTGGGCCATGGGATCCTCCCTTCCGCCCGGAGATGGGGCCATGGCTCGGCTCATTTTGGCGATGAAGGAGCAAGGCCATGAACATCAGAAGTCTCCGCACAGGTGAGCTGTGGACCCCAGGTGCTGAGCTGTCCGACTCCAGGGACTGGGACATAGGACCTATCTGCTGGTCCTAGGAGAAACGAGGTGAATTTCAGCTCCGAGTGGGGCGCCTGCTACTGACTGAGAAGGTCCCTGTTTCCAGGCCTTTTCATCTGGGAATGAGAGGGGTCCTGCAACCCGTACCACGCCATAGTCACCGGGAAAGCTCAGCTGCGTGTCCAAGTAGCCCTGTGCTCCGGCTCTTGGAAGTCAGCACCCCCTCCCTCCCTCTGTACCTTGCATCTTTTTCCTGGGTAGTTTTTCCTTTATTCCTTCTTTGTGGCTCTGGCCCTCTCTCCCAGGAAATACAGTTTGCCGGTATTGAAAAGAAACACACAGCCACTAAGCACATTTTATGCAGTCTTTGAAGTCGAATAGCCTCGGGCTCCTGCGCTGATAAGCATGCAGATAGAGTGTGGACTGAGAGCAGAAAGCCAGGCGGGGAGAGCCCGCTGTCTGTCGGCAGTGCAGGGGACCCCTTGGGGGGGGAGGACACAAGTCCCAAAGGCAGAAGCTGCGCTGTTTCCTGAGGTCACCTAAGACGGGATGGAGAGAAGAAACAGGGCAGGGAGGGGAGGGAAGCGGCCTCTGCTCAGGGCTCTAGGATGGAGGTTTGATCTCTCGGAGGCTGGGTGCCCTCTCAGGGCAAGGAGGGAAAGGACGCCCCATGTACCTGCTCTGTGTCCAGCACAGGGGCAAGCCAGGAGACTGCAGGGGTTCTGCGGCATGCACTGGAGGCAGAGGGGCTGGTGCAGAGCGCTGACCCTAGCGGTCCTTCCCTGCAAGCCTGCTTAGATGGACAGCACCGAGCACACACGCTTGGCTGGAGCACAGGGGCCAGGGAGCCCCACTGGGGCAGTGGGGGGAGCCCAGGTCTCTGCGAGGCTGGGGGCTGAAGCTCCCTGCGGGAAGCCCTGGTCTGTTAGAGCCGGGGAAGCTGCACCCCCTGAGCAGGAGTAGGGGAGCTCCTGGCCACAGGCAGCCCAGTCCGATGGAGGGAGACCAGTGATTCGGACACCATGGTCTGCCCAGGGGGTGGAGGACAGAGTCTCTGACCTCCCAGGCAATGGAGATCGCTCTGGCTCTTCCCACTGAGGGAGCTCTTCACTGGAATAGGGAAGGAGGAGCCACAGACACACAGCAACCGCTGGTCCTGAGAAGCTCTGCCCTGGCACTGCTGGCCTAGCCAGCCTCCGATGAAGGGGCCTCTAGCTGGAGAGACGAGACTGCTCTAGTCCCCATTCCCCTAGAGCTACCTCCAGGCCCCCCTTAAATATTGGCCTCTAGCTGCCCCTGGTTCCTCCGCAAGAGACCTCAGAGACATTCCCGAGTTTGGACACCCTCCCATCTGCCCATTCCCCTGAGCTTGGACACCCTCCCATCTGCCCATTCCCCTGAGCTTGGACACCCTCCCGTCTGCCCGTTCCCCTGAGCTTGGACACCCTCCCGTCTGCCCGTTCCCCTGAGCTTGGACACCCTCCTATCTGCCCATTCCCCCAAGCTTGGACACCCTCCTATCTGCCCATTTCCCCAAGCGTGGACACGCTCCCATCTACCCCACTGGCTGGCCCTCCCCACGCAAGTCAGAGCACGGGGCTGCCTCCTCTTTCTCCTCAGGGCTCAAGGAGCCTGCCTGCTTTAGCTTCCTGTTTCAGCTCCTCCCACAGTGCCTGCCCTGTGTACATGCTGCCCTGATTACATACATGTTACATATATGCTCTGTGCCCAGCCTATGTGTGCTCATTCGTTCATACATGGAGATCAAGGCCTAAGCATCCTGTAACTTGCTCTCCTGCTGTCTGTAAAGGTCTCGTCATCCCCTTGGGAATACCTGACTCCCCACTTCCTGGCCCACACTCCTTAATCCCTATTCTTCAAATCTGGGCAGGGCTAATTATGAGTATTTAGCCAACCATTTCCAGGCTAGGTTACTCTCTCCCCACTCAGCTTGGGAGGGAGGGAAACGAATCTGCTACACGAAGTCCCTGACTTTGCAGTCCTGGCACCAAGTACCCCAGTGACCGAAGGGGTGTGGCTTGCTGAGTCTGTGGCCTGGACCTCTCTGGCCTTCAGCTGTCTCAAGAGAAGTGGGCATAAGAACCGGCTCCCCACAAACGCACTTGTTATAGTTTGTATCTGGTTGTCTCTCCAGAGCCTCATGTAAATCGTGGGGCTGTCAAGTGTCTGGCTCAAGGGGCGGGGCCAAAGGACTGGGGCGGGGCTTGAGGGGGGCGTGGCCGAGAGGCTTGAACCATTAAACTGACAGCATGCACTGTTAGAGGTACCTCCCCCGACTCCAGGCGGCCGTCTCTCTCTGGGAGGTAAAGAGCAAATCGCCCTGGACATGGCAGCATAGAGTCTCGAGGTCTTGCTATGTAATTCAGGCCGCTTTAAATTATGACACCTCCAGTAACTGTGAGTTAAATAAACCTTTGCTCCCCTAAGCTTGTGTGTCTGGTATTTGCCCCAGCAATGAGAGAAAAGTAACTAAAACAGCATTCAAGATGCCTTCTGTTCTTAGGGACTAGAATATGCTCTTAAAATGCCTCTTCCCTTTCCCAAATTAAGACAACCTCATACCACTTCATACCAGTCAGACTAGGGGCACTCAGGATGCCAGGTGATGAGAGTGTGAGCGTGCCAGACCCTGGAGAGCACCCAGCAGTATTTAGGGGACTGAAGCACCCATAGAAAACCCTCTGAACCCACCATCCCACCCCCGGGAAGCCCCTCCTACCAGTCCCAGGGTTCACCTGTGGGGGAAGGGAGGCAGCCCTGCGCCCACCTCGGGCATAGTGAGAGTCTCTCTGGAAACCATTGCAGCCGTCAGAGGCATAGGATGCGATTTATGCACAGCGAGGCAGGTAGATCTAAAAACACAGTGTTAAGTTAAAAAATTAAGCAGAAGAATGAGATCTATAGCCCAATACAGTTTATGTAAATTAAAACATTCGCACAATAAGCAACACCATATATTTTATGGGAAGCCTCCGTATCTAAGGACATATATTAGGGATGGGAGGGTGGGGCTGGGTGTGTGGGGAGCCTCAGGGACACAGGATCAGGTCTGAGGAAGAAAAATCGAACACAGCAACACCAGAGGGGGGCCAGGCACAACCGCGAAGATAAAGGCGCGGTTGGGCTTGAGCAGCCCAGCTCCTTTCACGGTGAAGGTGACCGGCCAACTATGGAGCATTTATCCTCCCACGGAACCAGCAAGGTCCCAGAACAGAGCAGGTTGGGTTGAGGCTTCTTGGCCTCAGAGACTGACAGTCAAGGGGTGGGGCTATCTTGTGTGTCCCAGGAAGTGTAGCAATGTCTCTGGCCCCTGCCCAAGAGACGCCCAGGGCGCACAGTGAGGCACGACAACCAGAACGTCTCCAGACATTGCCATGTCCCCTGGGGCACAAGATCACCCCTGGTTGAGAACGACTAGGTTGACATAAAAGCCTGGAAGACTGCTCTGGCCTTCCAAGGTGCGGAAAGCTGTGTGCACAGCAGCAGGACCCTGAGACAGGCAGAGCCTTAATAGCCACCGTAGTCCCTTCCTATCTGTAAATTGAGGCTCTGTGGAGATCCCAGTTACTCCCTGTGACTGCGGCTGCCTCAGGCAGGCTTCCTCCTAATGTTACCTGCAGCAGGATTTGCATAGGTCATTTGCATCCGAGATTACCCATGATGCTTGAGGAGTCCTAGTCTAAGGCAGATGATGGCAAAAAATATATATATAATACCATTTCAGCTTGCAAAGCAGGAGGGAGGAAAGAGACAGGGCTTCAGGGAGGGGGCCTTGGAAGGAAATTTCAGTGCCTTGCATCCTTGCGGAGGGGAACTCGAGGCGAATGGCTCCTGGTCAGTGGGCAGAGAAGACTTTAGGTCCTGGCATTTGGTATGTGAATTAATGACTCAAACAGTGAACGAGTGAGGTCCCTCGAGTGTCGTCAGCAGGAGCAGCATTTCCTAGCTGAGGCAGACAGAAGGGAGGGGGCGACAGGCCAGACCCAGCTGTCCACAAGCCCTGCCATCCCCCTACACTGCTCAGGAGCCCAGTGCATGCCTGGCAACACCCACCAAGTGCCCTCCCCGTGGGGGTCATTTTGTCACATAGCCCTGCCCCTCCCGAGGGCTATGTCACTGCCCTCATTTGGAAGTGGAGGCGTGGAGGCCTGTAGTAAAGTGGAGCCTGACCTGGAACGAAGGCTCCACAGCCAGCGCTCTTCAGCCAAGGCTCAAAGCAGGCTGCGTGCTGACTTGCAAAGCTAATGAGCTGGGCAAAGCGGTGGCTACAAGGCACAGATGGGCTCCTCCCCGCAGCTGAGCAGCAGCAGCAGCAGCTGCCACTCAGCTCAATCGCTGACCTGGACCAGGTTCCAGGATGTGAAGGTGGACGCCTGTGGCCTGTGACCTAAGTGCCAGGTGAGCTATGTATGCCTGTGTGGGCCGGGCCTAACCACCCCCTTCCCCACACTCCTCTCCTCCAGCCCTAGGCACTCAAGGTGAGCTGTGCCATCCACTTGCTGTCCTCATGCCTTGTGATGTCTTTCCCACTAGACCATGATCTCTTGGGGGCAATGATCTTGACTAACTTGTTTCTCTATCTCCGATGTTTAGGAAATCCATGCGCCATACACTGAGCTAATTCTGGACTGACAGCGGAGACTAACCCATGCACATCTCCCTGCTACTGTGTGACTAAAGAGTTCCTGACCTCCCCAGAAAGGAAGATGGTCAGCGATGAGACCCTAGCCCAAGTCATGAGCGACAGGAGTTGTGCCAGACCACTACCACCTCGCATGCTTGATTTCATTGTTTCTTGAGGACCATACAAGAGAAGGGCCTTGTCCAATTGCTTCTGCAATTTTAGATCTCAGAACATGGTTGGATGGATGGATGGATGGATGGATGGATGGATGGATGGATGGATGGGTGGGTGGATGGGTGGGTGGGTGGGTGGATGGATGGATGGGTGGGTGGGTGGGTGGATGGATGGATGGGTGGATGGGTGGGTGGGTGGGTGGATGGATGGATGGATAATAGTATGGTTTGTTTCCAGATGTTCCCCCAAAGCATCATGTGGTCATGGGGGGACAGGGCTTTTGGAAACAGCTGAATCTAGAGTTTGTGGTTGATTCATGATCCAATGCTGGGATTAAGGTTCTGAGTGCTACATCTGCCCTAGGGCAGGTAGCCTGAACACAGTATATAGAGGGACAAGAAGAGGCTTGTCTCTCTGTCGAATTTGCTGTCTTCCACCACCATAAACAATTCACTCTCTGCCATGTGCCTCCCTGTATTAGATCCAGCCAGTTATGAAATGAAACCTATATAGACCATAAGCTAAATAAACCTTCCTCCCTTAATATTGGGCATTGGGTATTTTTGTCTTAGTAATGAAAAAAGTCAGTAAAATATGGAGAAGGATAGATGGATGTGAATGGATGGGTGGATAGATGGATGGATGGATGGATAGATGGATGGATGGATGAATCTATATATGCGTGCATGGATGGATGGATGGATGGAGTATGGCTAGATGGATGTGTGGAGGAATGGATAGGTGTATGAACAGATGATGGTTGATGAAAAGAAAAATTAAAAAACCAGATGGATTCAATTAGACGTACAGTTTGATGGTGGCTTAGTAGCTAAGTGGGTCGATGAATTTGAGTGGCTATAAATGGATAGATGCATGGCTGGAACGAGAGTGAAGGTTGGACGTTAGGATGAGTCCACCAGAGAGAAGAAGAGCAGGTGGAGGCGTAAGGCTGAGCAGGTAGATTGGCGGCTTGCAGGAAGGTAAGTGTGCTCAGATGGGTGGTGGCCGATGGCTAGCTGCATAAGGGGGTCCGTGTGGCATAGGGACATGAACACGTCCCCCCTCCTAACAACATGCTCAGCCTCCCTAAGTACAATAACCCCTTTGCTCGCCTTTGTTATCCCGCCCTTAAGTGACTCTTTTTGTTTGTTCTCTTTCACTCTCCAAAGCTGGGCTTGGCAGAGACTAGATGGAAGTCTTCTCAGGATATTCAGCTCAAGTCCCTGCGTGCTGCATAGATTTAAGCCTTAGCTCCCACCTCTCCCTGCTCCTTACCTGCCTGAGGAGGTAGAGGCAGTGATTTGCATATTTATTAAATATCTCTTAGCAGGATGCACAAGCTGCATTGCTACCTCCCGCTCCTGCTGGAGACAAACCTGTGCAATCAGTTCCACATCTCCACTCATTAAATAGCTGTTGCAGGGCCCAGAAGGCTAAGAGAGGAGCGAGGGGCCATGGGGGGGAGGGACTCCCACAGCGGAAGAGGCCCCAGAGGCCCAGCTTTGGTTGTCTAGCACTTGCGTGGTGGCGGGGGGCTTTCTGTTCATGGCGCAGGAGGGAAGGGCTCTGAGGGCATCCTGTCTGGCCCCCCATGTCCACGTGGGCACCTCTGGCAATCAGCCCTTTGCTTTGAAAAATCCCCAAGGAGGAGGAGTCTTGGAAGCATCCTTGCTTTGTGTTTTTTCTGCAGCTGAGTTTATCCGAAGTTCTTCCTCGTGTCTGGGCAGAGGCATGCTAGCTTTCGCGTTGGCCCATTTCAGGAACCTTTTCTTGGACACAAGTAGAGAAGTGTGTGGGGCTCTAGACACCACCCTCCCTTCTCTCCATAAATCTGTCCTGGGCTGGGCACCGAGGGCTTTTGTAGGGGCCAGGACCCCCTGCCAATTGCCCAATGGACCTGCGGACTAGGAGCCCCAGCTGTCCTCCTTGCTGCTCCTCACAGAGCCCAGATTGGGGTTCGAATCTATGGACATGGTTTCTGGAGTTGGCCTGCCCAGGTGCTGATTCCTGCCTCTCCCCCAACCAGCAGGCTCACCCCAGGAAAGCGGCAGACCCTTTCTGTGACTCCGCACCTGCGCCGTGGCCGTGGTTCATTTCTGCTTTGCCAGCTGATGGAGGAATCAATACAAGGAGGTCCCCTGGGGCTTTGCTCCAGGCCTGGCTCGGGGCCAGATGCTCAGCAGTCACTGGTGGTTACTGTTCATGAATCCCAGGATGTTATGGGTGTAAACTGGGCCTGGGGGTCCACCTGACTTTCCCGGGGAGTGGGAAGACTGTTACCCACAGTCATCCCTCCCTCCTTCACCACAGTTTCACCCTCCAGAGCTGCATAGACCTGCTGTCACCGAACTTCTTGTCTGGAGTATCCATCTCTATACGCTACTCTCCCGTTAGTTACTAAGCAGCCAGTTTGGTTATCAGACCAGCTACAGAGGCCTTGCTGCGCTTGTGTTCCACTGAGCAGTTGACTCTTGGTTTCCTTGATAACAGCCCTAAGCTGAAGAGCAGTGGTACAGAGGAGGCGCCTGGCCTTGAGAGATGATAGGAAGGTGAACACGGGCTCCGTACGCCTTGCTGCAGCGATTTAGGAAAAACACGATGAATATAGTTTGACACTATCTATGGTTCCTAGCACCTCCCACAGGGCTTGGAACACATCCCCTGTGGATAAGAGGAAATAACTGCGTTCTGTGTTCTGTCTGCTGGCTCTGCAAAAGAGCAAGATCCTCAGCACAGCCCTCAGGGTAGATATTCCAAACAGGCCCACTTTACAGGTGAGAAAACTGAGCCCCAGGGGAAGGGAAGAAACATGTGATTTGGAGACCTCTGTCTTTCTCAGTCTTCTCTTCCCAGGGAAGTCACAGGGATCCCTAAATTAAAAATAGCTAAAGACCTAAGAAGAAAATGAAACCCAAAGCAAGAAGCTTTGCCAGCTTCACCTGCCCCTCCTTGCACCACCCTGGACTGGCAGGAGCCAGAAGGAAGGACCCAGCCATGGCCTCATAAACCTTCCTGAAAGGCCTCGTAAACAGAAGGGCGGCTGGTTCCCAGTCTGCGCCTGCAAAAGGCAAAATCTCTGGTCGTAAAGTAATCCTCATAAAAAGAGGACGAGAAAGCTCGTGCAATAAAACCGGTGATGGTCTGTAGGAGGTCAGAAAGAGGCGGCGCTCTCTGGACAGGTAGGGAAGGAGGGGTGGTCCCCGCTGGTCTCCGGAGAGGCACCCAGCTCAGGGCATCCCGGGGATCCAGGCTGCAACTGAGGCCTGGGGTGGGGCTGCTGCGGGACCCTAGAGTCTCCGCTTGTCCTCTGCTCTTAGAGATGGCCACCTTGCCTTGCCTGGAAGGAGGCCCTAGGAGAAGGGAGCAGGACCTGAGGTCGGGCATGGTGGCGGTCCTGCCATGTGGGCTAGAGTGGCCCTGGTGGGGTGGTTGGACTTGGAGGCAGTGAGGCTCCCGGGCCAAGGGCCAGCAGGTGTCTCGGAGTGGGGACAACCTCACCGGCTCAGTATTGGTGCCAACCTCTCCTGTCCATCTCGGCACCTGCCCTAGACAAACAGATTTGCTCGGCGTTCGCTGTCTGCCGGTTCACCGCCCTCTCCACCTCCCGTGGCCATGCTGTCCCTGAGTTGCTGCTTGCCCAACTCGCTCTTCTCTCCGCCCCCTCCCTGGGCTTTTGACCACTAGGTGCCAGCTTTCCTGTCTCACGGAGTTGCTGACCATGGCCTTTGCTGCCTGACTCCAGGACTGGGAGCCCATGGTCCCCACCCTGTGTGAGGCTGATTCCACCTGCGTCCAGACTGGTTTTTCCCTAGGCCTCTGCCAGAGACTTGGCCTTAGCCCAGGTTTCTTCTATTCCCAGCCCAAAGCTCCAGGACTCATCTTTTGAGCAGATGGGGGCTTCTCCCTTCCTGTGACATGCCCCTAATGACGTACCACCCAAAGCCGCAAGCCCTGCCCGGCTGTCCGCCATCTTCCCTTAGCCCACGCCACGTCTCTGTATTAGGAAGTGCATGTACTGCATGCCTGGCTCCCCCAAGACCCTTTCCCACACCACACCTCAGCTCAGACACACAACACATGCCAGCAGGCACAAAGCACTGTGCTCACGAGCCCCCCACCCCACCCCTACAACCCTGCCCAGCAGTGCTCTGGGTCAGGAGGGGCCCCTGGCCTGGGGCTGTGGCTGGCAGGAGTTAGGTGTCCTGAAGCTTGGATCGTACCACCAAGGAGCTCCGCAGCTAGTCAGAGCCCCTATCTCAAGCACTGTCCTGGGCTTCCACATCTGTACAATGGGGCAGCAATCTCGACAAGTGTCCCCCCCTCCAAACAGACAGTTGGAGGTGATGGGAATTCTTCTGTGGGCTCACACAGCTGCTGCCTGGAGCTGGTCCTTTCCTGCCTTTTGGAGAAGGAAGGAGACAGTGGTGGCTCCTGGATGGGTCATGGGGAGAGCGACATGAGACCATTCAAGGGACACACGCTTGCCAGGGCACCTCCACCACTCGTAACTGTGGTGCCAGCAAATGCTTACGCCCTCCTTGCCCACTGTGTATGGGCACTGGGAAAAAAGTTTTGATGATCAGCTCTTTGTGTCTTTCTGGTCACCAAGCACTGTGATCCCATTTCACAGGTAAAAAGACCAAGGCTTGTCCCGCTGTGGTGGCAGAGCTTGTTTTGAACTTGTTCCCAAAGCCTGAGCTCTTTGGTGAAAAGCCAGACTGATTCACCCAGGACCCACTGTAATTTATTTCTGAGTGATTCCATATCTGAGTCATCACAGGAGCTGGGGTTGGACAGTCCCCAGCTACGGTCCCGATCCCACGTAAACGGCAGCACCGTAACACGTGTGAGGAATCCACACAACATGTAGGGATGCCGATGCCCATGGGCACCAGTGGTTCTCTGATTGGTGGACAGGTCACCGGTCCCCTCTCCCCAGAGGATCAGCAGCTACTAATTTCTCCAGGCCGTGGGCTTCTGCTTCAGCTCTAATCCATTTGCACGCCAGGATCTTCCCGCCCACCTGCAGCCTCTGCCGTCTCTGCCTGGATTCTCCGCTGTCTCGCCGCTTGGCCTTTTCCTGCCCATTCTTCCGGTCGGCTCCTCCAGGAGTCCTCGAATTCCCCAGGCTGAGTTAGACGCGCCTTCTCTCTGTGGGCCCCCGGAGCACCTTTAACATCTCTCTCTTCCTGGTAATTGCCAATTACATGTCTGTCTGGAGTGTCGTGAGGTCCCGGAGGGCAGCGTGGTTGTCGTATTTGTCTCACGTCTTCCGCATTGTGCTGCATTTAGAAGACACTGAAATGGCTGCAGAGAGAACGTTCAAGTGAGGAGGCGAATGAATAAACAAAGGTGTGGGTGCGGGGGGAGATCAGCGTACGCAGCCCGCCCACCCTGCCTTTTTCTGGGCCAGAGATGAGGGTGAGCACTCTCCTCCCTCCCCCTTTACCCCACCCCCGCTGGCACCGCAAGCCCCTTCTCAGCCTGGGAATCTGCTCGTCTTTGTAGACAACACCGTCTGGGGCATTCGTGTAAGAGATCAAAGCCACAAAGACCTACAGATACTGCAGCTACTGGCCAAGAACACGATCTTGGTGTCATGGATCCCACGTGATGTACGACATCAAGAGGGACTGGGGATTCCTGGAATCCCTAAGATTTTTTCCTCTGGAGTGGCCTGGATGTTCACACCGCTAGTTCTCCTGTGATGGGGATGAAGGACAAGTGTACCATGGCAGCCTGGCCACGCAAACCAACATCCTTCATATCCTGAGCTTCCCCTCACATACTTTTAGGGGCCTGTGGTTTAGCTCAGTTGTTCAAGCACATGCTCAGGCAAACGTATTCAGGCACAGGGGACCAGGGTTCAATCCCCAGCTCCACAAGCCTTACCCAACCCACCCTTAAGGCAGCCTGAGCCAGCCTTCCCCCCAACCGCCCAAAAAAAAATCGTTCTCAAATACTCTCACCAAGATACAAACTGGACTGATCACAAATGGGTAGACACCCCCTACGGGGTCCAACCCTATCCTCATCTCTATCAGAGAACAACGTCTGTTTCCTTTGCTCTGGACACCAGCAGGGAGACTTCTGGACTTCCAAGAGCTGGTTTCCAAGAACCTGGAGTTTGAACACGATCCTGAGGCGCTACGTCCAAAGGAGAAGTTCTCACGGAAGCTCTCCTCATCGCAAAATGTCAGAATGTCTGCAGTCTTTATTTATAGACAGATTGCTTCTCAACTTTTCTCACTCCAACATTTCAATGTGTTATTTCTGAAGATAAATGCACATTATGATTTCATAATAGAAATTGCATTCCTCCCTCGTGTCACCTCTAAGCATGTATATACATAAATATGGCACATTGCCTCCGACAGTAATTTAAAAGGCACTTTGAGAACATATTGATCATGACCAAGGAACAGGGCTGGCGTGGTCTGGAATTCATGGAATCTGCCTCCTCGCTTCCTGACCCGCCTTCCTCTTCTTTGGATTCTGAAACTTGGGAACTTATGATTTCCATTTATCTTTGTTGATCAGGGTGTTTATTTATAGGCATCATGGGCTTTGGGAGGGGGGACGAAGGAAAAGTTTATAACTTGAAAGTGTAAACAAGGAATGAAAAATGCAGCCTTCCCACCAGAGTGAGTTCACCGGAGGCAGGAATTCTCCCTCTCCTTCCTGGATTGGTTTGAGGGCTCACGTGGGAGATGCTGTCCACAGCTGCCCAGGGAACCCCAGGACTGCAGCTCCGCTCAGCTCACTGTCACATTTTCCGAGGACTGAATTTTTTTTTGTATTTGACTTTTTGAGACAGGATCTTGCTATGCAGTTCAGGCTGGCCTCGAGCTCACTTTTATAGCCCAGGCTGGTCTCCAACTCACACTGATCCTTCTGCCTCAGCCTCCCAAGTGCTGGGATTACAGGCATGAGCAAGGACTGAATTCTTAGACCCACGAGCACATCTCCTAGGCTGAGCCAGCCTCCTCCTTACTCCACATCTGCCTGCCTCTTGGGAGCCTCGGGCTCACCTTGAAGCACAGTTTCTTCCTCTTGAACCATTCTTCATTGTTTGAGGAAACTGCTAGAATCCCATCTCTTCTGGGATGCCTGCATGGCTACTCAGAGCTGTGTCCCAGCATCCCTCTCTGTCTCTCTCTGTGGAACCCTCAACACTCTCTCAATCTTGGAGATAGTTTGGGCTACTTTTAATATGGCATTGTCTGCCCAGGACCAGAGACCTCAGTTTGGTGGAGGAAACCAAATTGCTATCGTTAATGCATTCGCATCGTACCAGGCAGCATCCCTCAGCTACCTCCTTCAGCCCCCGCAGTAGACCTGAAAGGCAATGTTTCCCCCCACCCTTTACAGAAGAGAAGTAGAGCCTTAAAAATTTCAAGGGACTCCTTCCATACACCCCCACAATCTTGAGGTTTAAGTGGGAAAGTCTCTACTCAGCTCCCCAAACACCAGGCTCCTCTAAATATGGAGAGCAGATGGCACTGAGGTCAGCTGTTTTCAAAGGAGCCAGTGATTTCTTCAATTAAGAATAGGTCTAGTCAGGCAGAGTTGGGTACACTGTAATCCGGCACTCTGAGAGTCTGAAACAGGGGCCTCCAGGTTCAAGGCCAGCCTGAGCAACTTAGAAACTCAGTGAAATGCTGTCTCAAAATTTTAAAAAATTCTTAAAGGCAAGAAATGCAACTTGGTACAGAGGCCCTACTGGAAAAAAAAAAAAAAAAAAGCAAACACAAAACAAAGTAAAAACAGTCCCTCGCCTGTGAGCTGACAGCAACCGTGGCCTCTGCAAGCTCCCAGCAGAAGCCAGCACGAGTCACAGGCCCCAGGCTAGAGCCAGCACAGCTCTGCAGCCACCACCAGTGCCTGTGTTTTCTGTTCTTCCTCTGTCCACCTCCTCTGCCTTCTCCCTCTGTCCTTTCCGCCAAAAGCAACACCCCTATGCCTACCTCTTGCACCCTCACTTTGCCCCCCTTCTCTCTTCTGGGATGCTTTCCCACCACGCCAGCATCCCTGCCCATCCCCTGTCAGCATCTGTCCCACCTCCAGAGCAGCTTGGCTCTCTCTCTCTCTCTGACCATCTGTCCAGGGGCCATCCCTACTCAAATGCAATATGGTAACCATGAGGCTGACTGCCCCCCATCTTGGTGAGGGGACTGCTATCATTTGGATGTTGTTTGCTCCCACATTTTCTACTGTGATCTGGATCTTAAATGTCTCCCGGTGGCTCTTGTATTGAAAGTTTAGCCCTAACTGTTGGGGTTACTGGGGAGTTGTGGCACCTCCAGAAATTGGCTCCTCGTTGGAAGAAGCAGGTCACCAAGGCCATGGTGCTCAAGGATTTATTTTGTCCCCTCTGCTTCCTGGCTCTGCTCCACTATAATCTCCCCACCATGACTTCTGCCTCGCTGCAGGGCTCAAAACAAGAGAGTAAAACTCCAAGGACTGAGCCTTCAGAAGCCATAAGCCACAGTAATAAACACCTCCCCCTTGGAGTTGTCTTCGTCAGGTATATCGTCTAAGGGATGGAGAGCTGACATTGTTCCTGTGTTGGAAATCTGAGCCTTGAGATGATTCGCAGAGGTAGAACCCAAAGACAGGTCACTGGGCCCTTGGAAAGGTGGAGCTCTTTTTCATGGGATTCTGCTCACTTCTCAAGAGTGGTTTGGCATGAAAGCCTGAGCTTGGCTCCCCACTCCTTCTCTGTCTTTCCCTTTGGTAATGTGACATCTCCCTCCCAGGAACACATTTGCCTTCTGCCTTAGGGCCCTCACCAGAGCCTGAACCATGCTCTTTGGGCATTCACCTTCCAAAATGGTGAGTTCATTAAACCTCTTTTCTCTTAAAGTTAGCTTATCTTGAGCATATTGTTACAGTAAAGTAAAGCTGACTGCTGGAGGTACTGCTGACCACATCCACGGCTGAAATCAGAAGCATCGGCCATTCCCATTTGCTTGTGTTGATGTTGTCCCGTGAGTCCATCACCAGACCTTGCCTTCTATCTCTTGAGCTTTTCTGTCACATTCTTCCCTTCTGTATGTGTCCTCTGAATTCATGTTTGTTCTACAGTGGCTTCCTAGTAACCTCCCAGAGTGCAGCTACCTTCTTGTAGCCCTGTCACATGCAATAACCAGAGGGAGTTTCTCAAGGAGAAACCAATCAGGTCCACCCTGCACCCCACCTATGGTCAGTGGGAAGATGTCCCCTGTGGCTCCCTCTTGGGTGCGGCACACAGCGGGTGCTCAGGATGGATTTCTCCCCTTTCCCCTGGGTCTCTTCCCAGGTCTCGTGCCTGCTAACCACTCCTCCCAGAGTCTTCTCAGGTCATTTCAGCATCTTACACTGTCTTACAGACAGGACCATGGGGGCCGAGCTGGCCTTTGCTTCTGCCATTAACTATCTTCCCCTCTCAATTACATGGTAATCCCTGTTAAAATTACAAATTTATTTATAGTTTTTTTTTCCTTTCTTTTTTTTTCCCCACCCAGCAATTTTTATGGCTCATCGGCTGTAACAAATTCTACTTTATAAAGCAAAGGCCTGTTATTATTACCTCATGGAAATCAGGGGAGGCAATGGCTCCTCTCCCCAGCTGGCGTATCATCTCCCTGAATTCCTAATGGCTTCCATCAATACCCTGGTGGGATTTGTTCCGCTCTTTAAGGATGAGGAGAATGGCATTTCTGCCTCCCAGCAGCAGGTAGGCAGCAAAGGCCTCACCCAAGGGTCCTGAGTATTGAATGAAATCCAGGAGATTCCATTCTGGCCAGGGATAAGGAGACCATGTTTGTACATAGCATTTATCAAAAGCATTCAGTGACTATCAGGGTGACCCTGTGTGTGTGTGTGTGTGTGTGTGTGTGTGTGTGTGTGTGTGTGTGTGTCTGGGAGGATCTAATTATGATCCCATTTCTGGGGAGAGAAAGTGGGACTGAGAACACATGGGTGCTTCCTCTACATGAGCGCAGAATGAACATGGATCTCTCTAAAGAGTGTGCTCCTCCCACCCCGGAGAGGCAGGCAGGAGGCACTGGGATTCCCCAGGCTCCATGTTCACCAACAGACCTTTCCCAGGCTCCAGTTATGTCATTTCCTCACTCATTCATTCATTCATTCATTCATTTATTCATCCATCCACCCACCCATCTACCCACATATCCACCCATCCACCCATCCACTCACCCACACACCCACCCACCATCTATCCACCCATCCATCCACCCACCCATCCACCCACCCATCCATCCATCCACTGCAGTGTACTAGCATCTACTGGGTCCCATATACTGTCCCCCAAGGCCCTGGATTTAAGAAGTAGACATTATCTTCTTCCCCATCTGATAAGAGAGGAGTTTTTATCAATGAAAATGATACTGATAGTAATGAGAAAAGAAGAAATTCAGGGAAGCACAGAGGAAGAGCTACCGTCAAGCCCTCTGATTCCAGTGCATGAGCTTGTATTCTCCAAGAAGTATCCTAGGAGTTGGGGTCAGAGGGTTTTATTTTTTTATTTTTTTGCGGGACCAGGGTTCGAACTCACAACCGGGCGCTTGCCAGGCCGGCACTTGTGCCATAGAGCTCTCTCCCTGGCCCCTGTCAGAGGGTTTTAGAGCAGGAACGCTGAGTCCTTCAGTGTGAGCCTCAGCTCTGACTTTTGGCAGCTGATGGACAATCACTGCCTCTCATTCTTCACAGCTCAAATGGGGGCATCCACATCTACCATTAGTTTATCACGAGCCGTTACAATATCAGGTTTCTGCACCAAGTATACTAGAAGTACTGAATGATGTGAGCCCATTGTACAGGTTTGGAAAGTGCAGGTCGTGGCACTGGCATCTTGCTCAGTGGAACAGAGACAGCAAGGGGCACAATGAGGTTGCAGGGCAGGGCAGCTGGGTTCTCTTCCCTTTCCTGACCTCCTCATTCCTCACCATACCTACTCTTCTCTGCATTTGCTCAGCAACTGGGGGCATCTGTCCCAAGTCCAGCCTCCTAAAGCAGAATGACAGCCCGTTCCCCTTCAGGGCAGCCATGTGGAGATGCAGGTGCACGGTCATGCAGACAGAGGAGGGCGCCCTTGGCCAGGTGGCAGGGGCAGGGCCTGCGGGGACAGTGAGGTGTGGGAAAGACGCTTTCAGAAGCTCTGTTCGCCCTGGCTCTTTATCAGCATCAGGGCCTCTAGGATCCTGGGCACAACCTAGGCACCTGGTAAGACTCCACTCTGCCCCCTAGAAATTTCCTGTCTGGCTCAGACCATGCTCTGCCTGTGCCCACTCCGGAACCTGCTGCCCTCGCACGTTGCTTACATCATGGCCAGGTCTTCATTCACCAGGAGCCTCACCATCCGCATTGCCTTCCCTTTCCCCATGTTCAGGGTTCTTCCAAAATCCTGAATCATAAGACCTAAGTGTGTGACCTCAGCAAGGCGTGACCAGAAGGGTCCCGAAGACCAAAGCAACCTGTGTGCTCATCATTGGATTGTTTTCTTCTTTTCTCCTTTCTTTTTTTTTTTATGTGTTTGGTACAGGGTCTACACTACAGGGTGTTCAGGGTCTCACTACATAGGTCGGACTTGTAGTGATCCTCCCTTTTCAGCCTCCCAAGCACTGAGATTACCGGTGCCTGCCACCATGCCCAGTCTTGGCTTATTTTCTTCATAAAGGTCTTCACTTGGTTCTTGGTGGTCCTGCGCATGGGCCGTTCCCTCGGCCTTCCTGGAGCCTGCAGCTGTGGCGCAGCAGGACGAGGTCAGAGCTTCCCCAGAGGCGAGCACGTCTGCTTCATCTGATGTGGTCGCAGAAGGCACAAGAGGTCCAGGTAGGGCCCAGAAGCGACCCCTGACGGTGGCCTTTCAGCCCTGTTGACGTCTCCTTGTCTGATTCCAGACCTGATCTCCGTTCACTGTCAGAGAGTAACAGGGTGTACTGTCGTTTGGGCATAAACAAGTCATCTCTTACAGCTTCCCTTAGATGCCATCACGGACAGGGAACTCACTACCTGTGGGGCAAGCCCATTCCTGAGCGTCCCTAAGTTTCATATAGGTTCCTTTGTTGGGGTTCCAGGTGCCAGCTCTTTAACTTCTGCCCATGGGTCCCAGGTTGGCTCTGAGCAGTCTGAAGGGCAACTTTCTGGCTGTTTGGTTATGGCAGATGGAACAAGAGGGGACTTGGGGGACTGGGGCCTCTCATTTCCCCTGTTCTGGTGGGGGGTCCATATCCCTGCTGGGGCCAGTGACTAGGCCTGGATTTC
Source organism: Capromys pilorides (assembly GCA_004027915.1). Taxonomy (NCBI): domain Eukaryota; kingdom Metazoa; phylum Chordata; class Mammalia; order Rodentia; family Capromyidae; genus Capromys; species Capromys pilorides. Next base: position 19,133 of record PVKN010002428.1, on the reverse strand, counting down.
CTGCTGAATGCTGCAGGGCCTGTCAAAGCCAGTGTCTGCAGTGACATCACCCCAACACTGGGGCTAGATCCCAGCTCCTTGCCAGTTGCTTTGGGTGCCCAGTTGACAGAAAGTGGAGCTGGCCAGCCACACCATGGCCCGTGACCCCCCAAGTTTAACCAGGCACCTGCAAGACAGCCCAGCTGGACTTGGGCACTTAGTGTTGGCTGCATTGTTAGCCCCATCTGTCTGATGAATGTAGCGGACAGGGGCAGGCCAGGTGTTAGCGGATTGACAGCCACGGAAGCCAGAAGCCCCACCACCAGGCCAGCTTTTAGGTCTACTCTAAAACGGGGAAGTGTCTCACCACCGCTCAGGTCTCCAGCCAGGCTGCAAGCTCACACGGCCCCTCTGAGGCCTTCGGAGTAAATGCTCCCTTGGCCCCCAAGGGAGCCCGGCAAAGAAGAAAGCAAAAGCAGGGACAGAGAATTGAGCTCCGAAGTGGTCTCTTTTCTGGTTGCCTGACCCCACTCAAAGCCCTCACCTTTGCTTGGCCTCAGTTTCCTCAACTGCAAAAGAGAGATTAAAAAAAAAATTCCATCCAAAGGGCTATTGTCAGGTTCCAAAGTGAGCAAAATGAAGGATCCGGTGTGGACTGCCCTCGAGCTCGGGATTGGCCTCCCCACCCAGCCCCCTTCATATGCACCCCTGTCCTCACCAAATCCCCTCAGGCTTGAGCCTCCTCTGGCTCACACTCAGAAGATCACAATCACCATGGCAACGCGGGCAGCGCAGATCCTGGTTTCTGCTCACCCAGCCCCATCCCTCTCCATTCTGTGCCCAGCCCAGCCCAGGCATCTGCCCGGGCAGCAGATGGTATCAGGCTGACTCCCACTGCCTGGAGGTTTAAAGGGCTTCAGATGTGATGGGCCTGAGAAGCTTTGCCCGGTTGGCATCAGCCCTTCAGTGCCCCTGCTCCCATGCCAGCTTGGACCTGCCCTGCCTGCTCACTGGGAAGGCTGCCGGGTTGGCCTGGTGCTTAGAGAGCCCTTCCCTGTGGCCGGATGAGGGCTCATGCCCCTCCTTCTTTCCTGTGCCTCCTCCTAACCCTTGCAGAGCTGACTCCCTGCTCCTCGTCCTGTGGTTGGGCAGGGTGGACCAGGGAGACACGTGGGCTCAGCACGTGGAGAAGGGGCAGGTGCTCAGGCCAGCGGCAACTAGGCTCCAAGGTCACTTGTAGGTGTCATCAACTGAATGCACCTCCTGAGTGACTGTGACAAAGTACCACGGAGGGGTCTGAAACCACAAACATACCTGTCTCACAGTGCCGCGTCCTGGTAGTCTGAGGTCGGGGGTCAGCAGGGCTGCTTCCCGCTGAGGCTTTGGAGCAGTGGTTGGCTGGCGCTCTTCCGTGCTGCTCCGAGATACTCTGCCTCCATTTCTGCCTTCATCTTCACCTGGGCTTCCACCTGGCTTAAACTTCTGCTTTGATAAGAACAGCAGCCGTCCTGGGTGAGAGCTCACCCTAAGGGCTTCATCTGAATGGGAGCATCCCATTGTGATCCTATTTCCAGATAATGTCACATTCTAAGTCAGCTGAGGTTAGGACTTCAATAGGTGAACTGGGGGGGAATGTCACAACCTAACCTGTAACCCTACCTAGGTGGCCTTGGGCTCACTGCATCACCTCGCAGGTCCTCGAAAAAGCTCATCATGAACACGGGGCTAAAAATAACCATGTCCTCATGGGGCAGTTGTAAGGATTAAACGGGACAAGACATATGCGTGGTTAGCCTGGGGCTGGCGTGCAGAGCCAGTTGCCGCAGCTGCTCTGAATTCCCACTCCGGGAAGGGCACTGATTCTCACCCTCGCTGGCGAGGGCGTGTGGGGGTCGGTGGGAAGGGGGCGAGAGGGCTCCTCGGGGTCACCGCTGACCTGCCTCCTGTCAGCCCCATCGGTTTCACCCACAAGCGCTGTGCCCGCTCTATTCCCTCCAAAGCCATGCTCACTGTCAATTTGCAGATGAGGAAATGGGGGCTCCAGGAGCCATGTGGCATACCCCCGAGGGAAGGGAGGGAGCCCCCAGTTCAGCAGCATGGACGTGCTGTGTGCAGAGATGCACACCCAGGGCAGCATTCCGTTCCTCCCCTGCACAGGCCCCACAAATCCTTCAAGCCAGAGCTCAGTGGTACCCACCCCTCATGCTCCCCGTGTCCCTCACGCCCTCTTGCATGCTCCTGCCATTAACACAGAGCACCAGGAACTTTCCAATTGCACCCCAGCACGTAGTCCCCGGGTCTCATTTTTTCATATTTGTATCTCTCCTTTGCCTGTCAACAGGCTGTTTACTGGCACGCAGGAATGCGCCCCTCGTATATGTTAAATATACATGCATCTCTGTGCATGCGTGTGTGCCTCCCCAGTTATATTTATGCAGCTCCTTGGAGGATTAATTTAGCCAAATAACTGAAGCTATTTAGGTAGTTGACATTCATGCTGGAAAAGGAATGCAGGAGTGGAGTCTCCTTTGGAGCTGCCGCTTTCACTGCACCTGGATGTGTTGGGGTCCACTTGTGACCCCGACTGCTGTTGGACCCATCTAGTCACTCCTAGGTGTGCACCATCACCCTGCATGGTTACCCTAAAGCTTCCCCTGGAAGACAAAGGCAAGTGGTACATTAACATAGTTCATCACCCTGGTGGGAAGCACCGTGGGTCTGCTCTGTCCTCTTGCCTACCATTCCCAGGGTTTGGGGCCCTGGTGGGCTCCTGCAAAAAGCCCTGCTCCCTGATGCTATAATTGGCTTCCTCCTCTTTGCTTCCCTGTCTCCCCACTTCATGCTCCTACAAGTATGTCCGGGAGCCCCTTCAAAATCAACTCCATATGCTCAAATCTTTCCCTCAGTCTCTTCCTTGGAAAGCCAACCAGAGATCAGCTTGGGTGATGGTGTTGAAAATCTGGTTTCTGGGGTTCCCCTACCTATCTTTGAACCCTATTTTGAGGCAGCAATAAATAGTTTAACTTTTGTGATCCTCAGTTTCCTCGTGTATGACATGTACAGGGCTCACCAGAGCTGCCCCATGGAGCACAAGATACCCACTGGGATAAATTCCTGCCTGTTTTTCTTATCTGGTTTCAGTTTGCTTCAGTGTCCCCATATTTTGCAGCATGGAGATTCCATAGCACTGATTTATATGTAGTGTTTATTTGCAGAGATTATTCCCCCAGCTCTGCTAGACCTGAGAGCAGTCTCTTACTCTGTAGGTCTGGATCGCTCAGTACCCCGGACAGCGCAGTGTTATCAGGACCTGGGACAGCGCCCGGTCTTCTGGGCCCTGACCAGTCCCTGACATCACCTTCTTCACAGTGGCTTCCACCGGTGTCGGGCACACTCCTGCCTCCATTTTTGCCATTCCTGTTTCCATCGCCCTAAATTCCTGTTCCCTCCAATTCTAGCTACCTCTTGCAACTCAAAGAACTGCCCAGGTCAACCGTGGCCTCTCTACCTGCAGATCTTCTTTTAAGATTTTTCCCCAAGCTGAGGCCTTGGGCCGTGGGCTCACTTCTGTTCAGTGCCTCCTGTATCTCAGCTCCCGTCCTCCTTCCCAGGCCCAGTGGGGTACAGCAGGGCATCTTCAGCTCCCTCCGCTCCTTGGTCAGCAGCAGGCAAGAGAACCCCAGACCCCTTCCTCTGCCACACTGGTGAGACCCCTCACTGACTGCTCCTCCTCCATCATTCCTGGACAGTGGCACAGTCAGACCCACTCAACCTCAACCCTGGGTCTGGCCTGCGTGATGCTGTCTCTTAGCATCTTTGTGAAACACAGCATGCTTCCCTTCGTCTCCCACAGAACGCTGGAGCAGTTCCAGACATAGCAGGGAGTGTGACATGAAGTTAAATTTGGAGAATAGAACTAGAAAGAAAATGTCAAGAAGGTCCAAGTCTTTTGGAAGACCTGGGCCTGCCAACTTACTCTGTATTCCTCAGCTCTCTCTCCCTCTCTGCCCCAGTTTCCCCACATAGTGGGGTGGGGTGATATTGGGGTGCCTCTATCCGGGAGTAAGGGGCACCCACTGAGCATCTACTATATGCTAGCTGCACTACAAGGATGGTCCCTTGTTGCCTCAGCCCACAAGCTGGTTAGCAATGTCCCTGTCTTACAGTATAGACTCTAGAGAGAGGAAGGGACTGAAGTCTCGAAGCTCTGTCCTCTGAGTAACAGAAGGAGCTTGAGCCTGAACAGGCTTCTGGGAGTTTAGGGCAAGCATCCTCCTCTGGCTGCCAGCCCGGCTCTGAGACCCAGCATCCTCGCTCCCTCACCACCTGCCCATGCTCCGACATGGTCACCTCCCAGGAACATCACCCCTTCACCGGGACCCTGGTGACATCATTGCACCAGGTCATTGGGATCAGGGCCTCACCTGCGTGGGGTGTGGAGCTTGGAGCACATGGCCCTACACTTGGTCATGGGGCTGACCGTGTCCTGGATCCAGGCCTGAGCCCAAAGGCTGCACCCGCCCAGGAGCCCTAACTAGCCCATGTGGAGCCCATCCGTGGGCCCTGCCCTGCGCTGAGCCCTCTGCCCACAGCCTCACCCATCCTTCCAGGGAAGCCGGGGCAGGCGTTGCTGGGAGCATGCCCACTGCACAGTGCGCAGGCTCGGAGGCCTGGAGCAACCTGCGCACGTCAGGGCCGGGACTGGCTCATCCGGCGACAGAGCGGGCACTGGAGTGTCACCCTGCCTCTGTAGTGGGTGGTGACCTCCAGTTCACATTCTCAAACCCCCAAGGCTTTGGGCAGCCCTGCCTACCACTAACGTGTGTGTCAAGGGGGTTGCGTATAGATAGACAGACAGACAGATGGACAGACAGACAGACCGCAGGGTAAAGGAGTTAGAGAGGAGCAGGCAAAATAGCCAAACGACTGAGGCTGGAGGCTGGAAGCTGAGGCCAGGACAAAGACCTGGGAAAGAAGAAGAGCAGAGGGGAAGCGGTGAGTCAGAGCCGGGGACTGTGCCCTCCTGTGGCTCCTACCACCTCGGGGCCTAGAACACACAAGGCATCAACTCTAGAACGCACCAGGCATCAACTCTAGAATGCACCAGGCTCCCGCTCTGCCTGAAGCTGGGCCCAGCAGCGCCTGGGACGGCTCCCATTCTTCAGGGAAGGCAGGGTGTCCCTTTAGCTCACGGCCCAAGCCGCCACCCGGCGCCACTGCGCCCAACACCCCCACCGTGCTCCAACCACGTTGCCCCCATCTCTGTGACCCTGATCACGCCACCTCAGGGCGCCTTCCCCCCACCATCACTCCAGGCCTGCCGCCGCACCCCGCCGGCCTGTCGTCGGCTTTGCTCTTTCATTCCACACATACTCCTGAGCCTCTGCTAGATGTCGGGTGCTGACCTGGCCAGAAAGACACAAGACTGGACTCTGAGGCTTTTCCATGTGTCGTCTTCGCCACCATCTATGACCTGAGGGCCTCATCGCTGTCCCCAGCACCATTACCATCGCGGCATAGCCAGGGCTCACGGCATCAACCAGTTAAATCCCCGGGACAGCAGTGTAAGGGGCAAAGGTTTATTGGGGATCACGGCTTTCGAGGTTGCGCACCTATGGCTTCGGGCCTTTTGCAGCACGACACAGCAGGGTGGAAAATGGAATACAGGAGCTTACTCACCTGGCGGCAGCAGGAAGCCAGAGAGACAGAGGAAGGGGCTGGAGCCCAGCCCCAATGCCCTCCGGGGGCAAGCCCCCCAATGACGTCACTTCCTTCTTCTCAGCCCCGCCTCCCCCTAGCAGCACCATGCTTTGGAAACCAAGGCTTTACCACACGAGCCTCCGACGTGCAGACTAACAGCTCCTCCTGAGCGTCTGTTACGCGCAGCCCACCGGCAGGGAGCAGGCTGTGGGAGGAGGCGCCCTGCCCTCATCATCCTTATGCTGCTTTCTACCTAGAGAGAGACCCCTCCTTAAAGACAGATGCCTCCGTTTCCCCCACACGGCGCTTCCCTGAAGCCTGCTGGGCTGGGAGCGGGGCCCTCTGACTTACTTGGAATCTTTTTTCAGCACAAAAAGGGGCTGATGTGCCATTTTAGAAGTAACTGTGCTTCCTCAGAGTGGAAACACAAATAAGACAAAGACCAGGATGCTCCTCAACCTCAGAGTTCATTTGGAGCCAGGTACATCCGAGGAGAGAAGGCTGAGGCGAGCCACGAGTTCGAGCACTCTCCACCCACAAGGGGCACCTGAATGAGACTCTCTCAAAGATAACTGATGGGGGATGTGGGACCATGGGAAGGGGTGGCCAGGGTGGCCCCCCAGCTACTCTTCTGCCCAGCACCCTGCCGCCTCCTGACCCGGCTCTCTTCACTGACAACGACTCCACCATCCCCAAGGCTAGGATTTATTTAAATAGTCAGTGAGCTGAGTGGCTAAAGTGCATGTTAAGCAATATTTATTGCAATCACTAAATCACCATCCTATATCTGATCCAGAGGCAGAAATAGCTGTGAGCCCAGGCAGCGGGCAGAGGAGGTGGGTGAAACTGCAGAGATAAGACAAATCCCATCGGGGCTGGCCTCCCCGTGTTGGCTGCCGGGGGCTGGTGTGCCCAGGGGACCCTGTCTCGCCTGGCCCTGTGGTTTCTCCTCTGCATTCTTTTTAGAGCAATTTGGGAAAAGCCCAAGATTGTTCTGCCCCAGTGTGAGAGGGAGCAGGAGCTCCGGGTAAGGACTCGGCCAAGAAGCTGTCAGGTCTCTTATGGTGACGTCTTCTCTTGAGGGTGGAAGGATAGCTCCACCCCGTGTGTGTCTAGGAGAGGGGACAGTGGAGACCAGGACTTAAAGCTGCCATTTGGGACGGAGCAGCCTTGACTAAGAAGACCATGGATGCGGTGTCACAAAGTGCTGGGTCAAGTCCCCTTCCCCAGCTGCATTCTCCAACCTCTGAGAATACAACTCCTTGTGTGCAGAACGGGGAAGCAATGGCCCACGCCCTCCAGGGCCACTGAGGGGGCGTCCAATGGGGTAACAGGTGCAGAGACACTGGGTACAAGATGGCATGTGCTTCGGGCTCAGCATAGTGCTTGTCACAGTAGGCGACCTAGTGACTCCCAGGGATGCCCTGTCCCTGTCCCCAGAGCCTGTGCATATTACTGAATGGTTAGAGGACCTTTGTAGGTGGGACCAAGCCAAGGATATGGGGCGGGGATGTCCTGACTGTCCCGCTGGACCCTGCATTCTCACTTCCTGAGACAGTATATGGATATTTGGGAGTGAGAAGAAGGTCATGGAATGAGAAAAGGAAGGGAAAAAGTCAAACAGGATGGGGTCAGGACTGGGGAGATAGCTCAGTAGAATAAGCGCTTGCCTGGCAAGTGCAGGGTCCTGAGTTCAATCCCCAGTATTGGAAAAAACAAAACAGGGTGGGGTCCTTGTTCCTGCAGCCAGCGACAGCCCTGTCTGGTGTCAGATGGAGTCTGTGTTGCTTTAATTTGCATTTCTCTAACGGCCTCCGATGGCAGCACTTTTGTGTGTGTATTTATTGGCTATTTGTATTTCTGGGAAGTATCTGTTCATTTCAGCTTCCCATTTTTCTGCTTCTTTTACTGGTGGGGGCTGTGACTTTTTTGAGCTCTTTACACATTCTAAGGATTAGTCTCCTGTCAGAGGACCAGGTGGAAAGTTTTTTTCCCATTCTGTAGGTTGTCTCTTCATGCTGTGGGTTGTTCTTTTTGCTGTTCAGGAGCTTTTTAATTTGATATGGTCCCATCTGTTGATTCTTCCTGTTGTTTCTTATGCAACTTGGGTTCTGTCTTGAACATCCACACTTGAGTTTTTAACTGTTTTATCTTCCTGTAGATTGTTTCTGTTTTAGCATTTAGGTCTTTTATCTGTTTTGATTTTATTTTGGTATGTGATGATAGGTCTGTTTTTTTTTTTGGTGGGGTGGGGGGGACTGGGGTTCAAACTCACGACCTTACACTTGCCAGGCAGACACTTGTGCCTCAGAGCTATCTCCCCAGCCCCAGATCTGGGTTTATTTTTTATTTTTTTTTTTAAATTTTATTTATTTATTTATTTGTTTGCTTGTTGTGTTTGTTTGTTTCTTTATTTATTCATTTTGTGGCTGGCTCAGCCTGCCCTGGTGGTGGCGCTGGCGCAGCATGTGGTGCCGGGGATCGAACTGCAGTCCCCGCAGTTGCCTGAGCCCTCCTAAGCAGGCGCTTTAGACCAC
>PVKN010002428.1:0-10817 GCA_004027915.1 Capromys pilorides | reverse complement strand
AGATTCAGTTATTTGCACGTGTGCAGCCAGTTCTCCCTGGACCATCTGTGGAGGAGGCTCTCTGCCCCCAGGTTACTCTTTGGGCTCTTTGTCAATGATCAGATGACTGAAGCTGCCCGAGGTTGCTTCTCCATCCACCATTCTGATCCACATTGTTGGTGGTGGGAGTGTAAACCTGTAGAACCTCTGTGGAAGTCAGTTGGAAGATTACTCTAGAAATTAAAATTAGAAGCTGAATTCCACCAAGACATTCCCCCTCTAGGTGTTTTCCTGACAGAGTTAAACACATACAATTACAGTGATGTATCGTATCCATGTTTATAGCTGCACGATTCAGAATAGCTAGATCTTAGTAGCTTCCTATATGCCCAACAGCAGATGAATGGTTAAAGAAAATGTGGTACGTGTACACAATGGAGTACAACTCAGCCAAGAAGAAGGATACCCTTGAGCCATTTGTGGTAAAATGGATGCATCTTGAGACCATAACGTTGTGAGATGACTCAGATGCACAAGCTTAAATATTGCATGGTTGCTCTTATAACCCAAAGTACAAGCAATTTAAAAAGAACACAAAAGACAATAGAAAACAGGAAAGTAGGTCTTTTGCAAGTGGGAAGATCTAGAGATGGAGAAGGAGGAAAAGAGGTGAGGAGAAAAAAAAAAGAATTAAGATGTGTTGTGAACATGTACCAACTGCCCAGCTACTGATGTAACCATGCACTAGTAAAAATTATTTTTTTTTTAAAAAAAAGAAAGAGCTGGGGAGATAGTTTGGCAGTCTAAGTGCATGCCTGGCAAGCACAAGGGCCTGGATCTGATCCCCAGTACCGCATGCCATGCCGGTCCCAGAACCCTGGGTGCACCACGCTGGCCCCAAGGGCGCAGGCCTGTACTCCCAGCACTGGGGAGGCTGAGACAGGAGGATTACTATGAATCTGAGCTGCATAGTGAGACTCTGTACCAAATAAATAAATATTTTTTTTAAAAAAAGAAAGAGATAAGATGTTACACTGATGGCTCTGCAGATGGAGGAAGAGGTCGCAGGCCAAGGATACAGGTGGTCTCTGGAAGTCACAATGGTGAGGAAAGAGGGTCACCCTTGGAGCCACCAGAGGGAAGTGGCCTCCTCCACACCTCCGTTTTAGCCCCATCACCCTCGCTGCTAACTTCTGGCCTGCAGACCAGGAAGAGAACACAGCGAGGGAGCACAAGAGAGCAAATCCCCAGGTGCGTGAACTGTGAGGCAGGAGCAACAGGAACACAAACACATCTGTATGAGCCACGGAGCTCTCCCTGCCGGTGCCAGCTCGTGGGCGCTCCACAGAGCCCTCGTCTGCCTCCCAGGAAGGCGGAGACCTGGCTGGAAAACATTCTCTCTAGGCCTGCTTGGCATAGCAGGTCAGCCCCCGTGGAGATCCGGAGTGTTGCGTGGGTTCTGATGCCCACCTACGTGGCAGCCAAAGCCCTGGGGATCTCGCGTGTGACCACCTGTGCCATTGAGCAGAGCCAGTTCACGGAGTGTCCTGCAAGTCCGCACTGGACAGGATGCTTTGGGAGGATCCAGATCTCCTGCAGAGGAGAAGGCGTGAGGATCCAGAAAAACAGCAGCACACAGAACACAGCAGTGGCTGGGTTACAGGGCAAGACAGGAGATTCCTTACGCCGATCCAAGTCAGACCAAGTCTTGCTGGACGCAGACACGTGCCCGGATATGGGCTCCTCACACCTACGGCTGAGGCCTGAGGGTGTGGACAACCTCCCACGGGGCCCGTGAGCTCCAGCTACCCAGAGGACTAATGCGTGGGCTGCCTCAGGATCTACCCCTCAAGGGCGGCTCCCATCCAAAGCAGACTAATGATCCATCTCGTCAGTGAGTCAGGCTGGTGGGAGGCAGGGCGGCAGCTTCCTGTCCTTGGTCTGTGCTAAGCAGGGCTACCAGCTCTTCTGGGGCTTCTCTCCTGCATCATGAAGGCCTGGCTCAGGGGACAGTGAGTGTTCAGGGGACAGCGTGAGCTGGGGCTGCCCCAGGGGGACATGCTGGGGAAGAGAGGGGTGAGGACGATTCTCGGTCTCCGGTAGAGGTCCCTGGATGCTGATGCCTGGGTTAGCCGAGCGGGACCGTCTGGGGAACATGTCCAGAGGTGATCTCCGGAAACCCATCCCCAAGGACCCCCATTAGGTGGCCTGCGTTTGTTGGTGGTCAGTTTGGGAAGCACTAGGTTGCATGCTGGTTTCACATAAGCCGTGCCCAACAGGCTTGGAGAAGTGAGAGAAAGAGCGCGAGGGAATAGCTAGGAGTGAGGACACAGGAAAGTCAAGGTGGAAAGGCTCCGTGGGAGAATGAGCAAGCGGCGACCGAGCCGGGACGCTGCCATCTGTCGAGGCCTCGGGGCAGCACACTCACCCGCTCTTCCTTAGGGTCTGACGAGGGCCATGGTTCTCCCCATTATTCGTGTGGGGATAAGGAGGCCCCAGGGACTCATGTAGCCTGTCCAAGGTGACCTAGGCAATGGGTGGCTGTCTCAACTGTCAGCTCAGTCGGCGTAGGGGACAACTAAGGGATTAATAGAGCCTACTTCTGGGTGTTTCTGGGTGGATCCTGGGATCATGACCTTGGGGACTGCGCCGGGTCCCTGTCCTCTTCCTCCCGGCCTCCTTCCCCTCTCAGCTTCCTGGCTGCCATGCGGTGATGCTTTCTTCTGCCAGCCCCTTGTGCCATGTTTCTGTGTCCCAGAATCAGCTGACTACCGACTGAGACCTCGGAAACCATGAGCCAAAGCAAGCCCCGCCTCCCTGAAGCTGCGAATGTGAATATTTTGTTGTCAGGATGAGAACATAATTAAGGCATCTGTTTTAGTCACTTTTCTGTCGTTGCTGGGACAGATACCCGCCACACAAGCTTAGGGGAGGAAAGGTTTATTTAGCTCACAGTTTCTGGAGGTTTCAAGACGCTGACCCCGCTTTACAGGGACTGGAGGAGGGGCTGGGACGCTGCCGTGTCCAGGATGATTTGCTCCATACCTCTGCGTGAAACCGCTGCCTTGGTTGCGGGCGGGGCTCTCTAAAAGCGCGTGCTGTCAGTTTAACGGTTGGCACCTCTCTTGGCCACGCCCCCTCAGGCCACGCCCCCTAGAGCCTTGTGCTTGACAGCTCCGCCCCTCAAGCCTAGTGCTTGACAGCCCCATGATTTACATGAAGCTTTGCGAGGCCAACTAGCTACACACCACAGCAGCATCCCATACTGTCCACGTTGGTAGTCTTTGAGCTTCTGGGGCAGCCCTTTGAGAATTCTTACTGTTCAAGTCAGAGCCCCTGGGGAGCTGGTCGGAGCTAGGCCCTGCTCTACCTTCCAGGGCCACGTCTCTCATGTAAACACCCAGCACAGGCCCCAGTGACCTTGTCGCCTTTCACATGCTCTGAGCGCTCCTGCCGCAGGTCATCCTCCTCTCTGTTAGGACCCAGTTAGGGCATTGGCCCTGGCGCTTACCACTGGGGGTGGCCTTTCCCGTGCGCCCCAGCCCACCAAGCTGGCCTCTTCTACAGCCTTGGGAGCCTTCCTGGACAGAGCAATGCCCACGGGATGCACACGCCCACCCTACCCATGCCAGGCCATGCTGCACAAAGGAGACGCATGCCCTGTGCAGCAGTTCGCTCTCACCTTGTGCCTGCACCGGGAAGGCTAATGTGACTGTTTCGGGCTGGCATCCACAGAGTGTGGCATGCAGGGACAGAGCCCATCCTGTAGCTGCGACCATGTAGCCACTGTGAGGTGAGACTGGGGAAGGAAGGAAAGGAAAGGGACAATGATTGGCCTTTCTCTACCACCCTAGAGCCTGCTCTCCACATGGGGCCTGAAACACGGCTCACGTGGAAGTCATCTGAACGTCTCTGCCACGGGGCTTTACCCTGACATCTTAGGCTGGAGCAGTCTCTGTGCGGGGCCGTCTTCTGGCTCACAGGGAGCCTAGCTGCAGCCTGGCTCCAGCCCACTGGAGGCCAGAGACACCCAGCCCTGACCTTGGCAAGTGCAAATGTCTTCCAATATTGCTCCATTCCCTTGGGGGCGGGAGGCAAAGTCTTCCCTGCCTGAGACGCTTTGCCCCGCTTGCCCCAGCCTCATTGGCTTCTCTGGTGGACTGCATTACTTTGCCTCCTTCTTCATCCATGCCCTTAGCCACCAGACCCTGCAACCCCTTCCCCAAGAGCCACAGACTTCGCTGGCCAATGGGACAAGAGCAGAAATGACAGCAGATCAGTTCCCAGACTAGACCATGAGAGGCGTCGCCTGCGATCATCTTGTTCCAGAAGGACATGCTGGAAGCATCCCTTTGGCCGCAGGAAGAGGGTGTGTGTTTATGAAACAAGCCTGGAGCAAGGCTCAAACCTGGGAGACAAGGTTACCCCACCACTATGTGTCAGGGCTAACGACTGCCTGAAGTCCTTGGGAAGCTTGTTACTCAGCACTGCGTAGAGATAGCTGACTAATACACCTTCCTTCTGGAACCACCAGAAAATCCAAACTCCTTGTCTGGCTCTGGTGGTCCTGTGGGGTCCAGGCATTGCCTAACTCTCCCAAGGGACAGAGCAAGCACCAGGCAGGGTTGCAGGAACTTGGGCTGAGTTGAGGTGTTCAAGGGACAGAAATGTGTCCCATCTTAGGTGGGGAGCAGATGGCGTCTGCAGCCTCTGCTTTCTAAAGATCCTAAAGCAGAATGAAACCCCAGCTGTGGATGCTGTGTCCTTCGCGTTCAGACCACAGATAAGAGCTCGTAGCTCACTGTTTCTAGCCGCAGTGGTACCGCAGCAAGCGCTTTTTGGGGGCGGGGCATGAAGCTCCATAGTTAATGCATCTTCTTGTGCCAGTGGGGGTGGGCTGCTTACTGCTCTGGGCGCAGGCCTCAGTGTGCATGCCTGCATCACGGGACAGACACCACGGGCTCTGCACACTGTGCCGTTGGAGCTCACAGGCAAAGGGCGGAGCAGAGAGGGGCAGGAGGTGGCTTGGCAGGACAGTGGCCAGGGCCAAGGGACAGAGGGAGCTTTGGCACTTGGGAGAGCTTCAAATAATCTCCAAGGCTGGGCTCCAGCCCCAACCTCCTTCTTGGAAGCCTGAGATTATTTTTAAAACTTTCCTCCATCCTCCATCCCCAGATAACTGCAGTGTGCGCCCTCGCTTAAGAATTTCCCCCGGAGGCTGTGTGCACTCAGGGGCAATGGTCTCTGCCTACACCGCCCTCCTGCCTTCCTGTATTTTATGGCCAAGGTTCTAGGATTGCTTCCTCCCCCGTGAAGTCCTCTGGGGTTGATCACTAAAAGCATTGCCTTTCCAAGCTTCCCTTTACATGCCTGACTCTGGAAGGTGCCTCAACACACCCCGGAGGGAGCTCCCCATCTGTCCCCAGCCTGCCCCTTTCTTGAAGTTTCTGTCTCATCAAATGGCACCTCTGTCCCTCCAGAAGCAGAAAGTGTTGGTACAGGCCCTGGGCTGTACCAGGGCTTCCGCTGCCTGTGTGACCATGACAGAGCCGTTCAGTCTCTCTATGCCTCCTGTGCCTGACCTGCAAAGCCGGACAGCACTGCACGAGCACTCTGGGAAGGTGGCTGTGGTCAGTGGCACTAAGCGCTCAGCACGGCGTCTGCACCACTGGTGTGGCATCCACGCTCTGGGCCATTGCTGCTTCCCGCCTTGTACCTGATCCTGCACCTCCTGATTCCAATGCCCAGCCCCTTTCTCTTTTCTGTCCCCATCACCTCAACCACTCTGGAGCAGATCACCGTCATCTCCACCCAGGGTGACTGCACCTGGCTGCTCACCGGCCTCTCTGCGTCCCCTCCTGCCCTTCTCTAATTCTATTCTCCGTGTGGCAGCTACCCAGGGGTCTTTGAAAAACACCAAAGCAATTCTTCCCAATGGGTAAAACCTCCAACCCTCCACTGCCCACACTGAACAGTCTGATTCCTTCACACACCTTTGAGCGCCACCCTGGCCCTGGCTGGTCTTCCCAGCCTCCTCCTGTCTTGTCTCGGTCTCTCTCTGTTCGGTTCAGTCTGTCTCCTCTCTCCTCCAGCCTGTCGCCATGTGGGTCCTTCTGTCACATCTGCACTCCTCCACTCCACCCATCTCCCTTTCACTCCTACTCAAAGCCATAGCTGAGCTGCTGCTGGCTCTGGGGACCCCTGACTCTCCTGCAGCCCACTTCCTGTGTCTCCTGCCACATCACCCGTCAGAACGATCATCTCTGGTCCAGTCTGCAAGCACGTGGTATCTAGGCATGGAGTGAAGAGTCAGCGACACTCCAGTGCCCTGCGACCCTCACCCATCACTGTCTTCAATGTTTCTCTCTGCCCAGCTCCTGCCAGCACCTTGGGTTTGCGTCCTCCTGTGAGCCAGGAAATGCATCGCACAGATGGCATCTGTGCCTGTCATGTCACCCTTCCCTGTCACCATATCCAGCGCTTGTGACTTTGTAGTTTGCTCCTCCACAGAGGCCAGGTCTGCTCCTACCCCTCAAATCTGGATTGGTTTTCAAATCTGATGGTGGCAGGAACCGCCACCTGTTCTGAGTTCAAGCTTAAGGAATCTTTCCTGGTTCCTACCTTCTTTAACTTTTTGCCCTCTGGAGGCTTCTGTCAGCCTGCAGGAGGGTGAGACAGGTTCCCTCAACTGAGTCGCACACCACCCCTCCTGATAGCTTCTGAGATTAACGGACAGCCGCACTGGCACACACCCACATGACTGTCGAACCCAGCGGGATCAGCAAAGCCACCTGGCTGACCTGACAGGACCGCCGACATGTGGATGAGTCCTGCCCAGAGGCTTACAAGCTGAATGAGGGTTCATTATCGTGTGCCACATTTTCCTGAATGCTTGTTACACGGCATTATTTTGGCAATAGATAACTGCTACAAAAGCTGCCTAGAGAAAGAGCAAGCTGCATGCTTGCTCACTGCCACCCCAGGAGAAAGTAACTCAAGGCTTTAGGTTCTCTCGAGGGGCTGGTTTCCCATTAGTAACAAGCTGACTTTGAGGTTCTCTGCCACCCACTCTGCTAAGCCCACCCATGCGCGCTGCAGCACCTCCTCCCTCTTTCTGCGAGCCTGAGCGGCAGGATCGTGAGCCGCAGGGGAAATCTCTGTAGAAATCTCTGGCTACGAGAGGCGGATGGAGGCTGAGTTACTCAGAGGTAGCTAGTATTGCTTCGCCTTCTCCCAGCTCTGTCTGAATCCCGGTGCCTGTCCTGAAGCACCCCTAGAAAGACTCCCCCACCCCAGCTTCCTAGGGAAGGCTCCCAGAAACCCTTGCTGCTCTCCTAGCTTTGCGTCTGGGGACTGTTCAGGAATCCCTTCTCCTTCCTAGGAGCCTGACAGTGACCAAGCTGTGACTTGTGGCCTGGCTGTTTCATCTCTTACTTGTTCCTTTGCCCAGCCAGTGCCCATGTAGGTACCCGCTGCTCACTGACACCTCAGGAGAAAGCGGATGTTAGGTTCTCTTAGAAACCAACATCAAGTTATCATCCCTCGTCCTGTCCTTTGAGAGAGATGGCGACTGAGGCAATTTGACAGAGACTGACTCTGTCTGCCCTCAGCATCGCAGGGAAGAAGAAGCCACTGCTGTCACTTTGAAACCACCCACCTTGGTTCAGTTGTCGGCAACAATTCTGCCAAAACATAAAATACCCCAAACTTTAGGCACCCTTGCAGCCCCACCCCTGCCACAAAGCCCATTGAAGAAATGGAGGAAAATGCCTCACAAGTGTTCCTGAATATTTGAAAATTTCTGGGACATTTCCCTTATTCTGAGGAAGTGTGGAAAGAACTGTCTGCTCCTCACAGGCCCCAGAGAACATCATTTCCTTCACCCAGGATGGCGCTTGCTTCCCCTGGGAAAGGGGGCGAGCTCTGTTCCGCCTCAGACAAGCTGTAAAGCAGGCCTTTAAAAAACTTGCCTACGCTAGATGATCCAGCAATTCCACTTCCGGCTATGCGTGCAAACTAAAAAAATATGGAAAGTGGAGATTCAGACAGATATTTGCACACCCGAGTTCACAATAACATAACTCACAGTGGTCAAGAGATAGGAATAGCCCAGGGATCTGACGCATGAAGCTCCTTGGGCCCATACACGGGGTCCTCATCCAGTTTCCGGAAGGAGAATTTGACACATGCCAAGCTGTGGATGAGCCTTGAGGACATAATTCTGGGTGAGTTAAGCCAGCCACAGAAAGAAAGACCCACACTGCGTGACTCCACTCACACGGACATCTTAAATCATCAAATTCACAAAGACAGGATGTTGAACGGTTCCCAGGAGCGGGGAGAAGGGGCATGGGGAGCCGCTGCTGAGTCTGGGCAGGATTTCAGCTTTGCAGATGAAAAAGTCTCGGAGCTTGACCACATAGACAACAGCAGTACACCCGGCGCTGCTCAATCGAACCCAGGAAACTGGTGAAGGCGGTCGACTTTGTGGTGTGTATTTTTACTCACAAAAATAATTTTTAAAAGTATATGCTATGCACACATTAATTTTAAAAAGACATCCGGTGCTCATAACCTGGACATGTTGGGGTGACGGTGAACCCAGGGCCTCGCATGTGCCAGGGAAGTGCTCGATCATGAAGCTTTGCCCCATCTCCAGATGCCCTCTTTGACATTTATAAAACATAAAATACATGCATATGGTTAGAATATTCAAGCACTGGAGAAGAGCATAATTTAGATCTATTTTTAAAAATTTACACAATGAACTTTTTTCTTTTTTCTTTTTTTTCTTTAGCTCTCTGGCTCTTGCTCTTTGTACCCCTGATATCCTGGAGGCCTCTGGAGAGCAGCGAGTCTGCTCCTCACTGTTAGCAGCTCTGGTGTCCTAGAAGGCACCCCCTTTTCTGAGCCCGGATTCTAGGCCAGGTATTCTAAGAGATTTCCTATGTGACCACTCATTTGATCTTTCTGGTGGCCTTCTGAAGCAGGTCCTATTATCATGCCCATCTTACACAGGAAGAAAGAGACCCAAAGAGGCCATGCTGCCTGCCAGGTAAGTGGGAAAGCAAGGACGTGGGGCCCAGAACCGAGCTCTGAGTCAGCTGGGCAGCCTGAGCCAGGTAGCGTTGGATGGGACCAACCAGCTCTCCTCCACTTAGCCAGTTCCTTATTTGTGGCTGTCTGTGCTATTTTCATCTGTTTGCTATTATAAATAATGCTGCATAAATATGTGTGCATATGTGTGTGTGCATGTGTGTGTGTGTGTGTGTGTGTGTGTGTGTGTATCTCGTATCTAACTACAAGAATGAGTCTATGGGGGAAACTCCAAGCTATGAATAGATGGGCTAAAGGGTTTGTGCATTTCAAAATTTGATATTATCACCAAATTGCCCTCCGAAGCAGCAGCATCGATTTACACTCTCGCCGTTAATGGATGAGAGGTTTGGCAGGAGTCCCTGCTGGAGCACACACCCGAGAATATTCTAGGAATACTGGGGAACACATGCCGCTCTCCTTCACAAGCCGGCCCCCACACTTGGGTCGCGCTCTGCCTACCTCAGGAGCGCTCCAACTCTCTAACTGGCATGGACGTCACCCCAAATCCAGGATGGTGCTGGACCTCTGTGAACTCAGGATGTGCGGGTGCCCAGCGCTGATGGGCCAGGCGCTATGTCCCCCCTCGTGCGTGGGGCCTGGTCTTCCTCAGGTGACCACATCCGGAAGGGTCACGGTGAGACTGAGAAGGCCACACAGGAGGCACCAGGACTGCAGCCCCAGCCCTGCCACAGCTGGTCCCACGACCACGGCCAAGTGTCACTCCCCTGGGCCTCAGTCTTCTCTCTAACATGGGAAGAGGATGCTGGGTGGTGTGTGACCCTTTTCCAGCCCCATCCTTCTGTTATTCTAGAATAACGCTGGCAGGGATTTTCCAAAGAGCTCTTTTAGCCTTGGGTGTTCCTGTGCAGCCCCGGGAGCCGCTGAAATCTGTAGACCCTGAAGCAGGATTGCTGGGTTCAAAGCCCAGCTCTGGTCATGTTAGCTCAAGTAAGTCAGTCAACCTCCTTGACCCTCGGGTCCTCCCTCTAAAGGCAGGAATAAAAATAGTTAGATGGGAGGGCTCCTTGGGGTGGTCAGAGAGATGATGTATGCGCTGTGTCTTGTCCATAGTAACCACTCAGCAAGCGTTAGCCTCGGCGGCTGCGGCTGCTGGCACCAGTACTGCTGCTGTCACTTTCTTCCCAGTGGTACTTGGAGGGAAGAGCCCCAAGGAGGGCTGGCTTCTAGACCCTAGCTGTTTAGCTGGGCTTAAAGCATGGAGCCGCCTGGGGAGCGCAGAGCCTTGAAATCCTTCTGTGCTGTGCCCCAAGCCTGGAGAGGTGGCGAGATGTGTCTGTGGTTGCGCCCCTGTTAGTAAAGGGCGTGGGGGGGTCACTGAGAGGGGGGTTTGGAAATGCAGTAAGCCAGGCACGCCTTGGAGAAGACACTGGGAGACCTTCTTCACTGCTCTGGGGGGAGAGCAAGGTTTGGGGAGCCCACAGACCAGGGCCGAGGCTGCCTTGGGCACCTAATAGCCAGCGTCCCTGGGCAAAGAGTCCTGTCCCCTGACCCTCCCTTGCTTCATCTCTGGAGTGGGGATGAGTGTTGGGAGCCTGCCACGGCTATACCTATATAAGGTGGCGCCTGCCTGCCGCGAGCTGCTCCCCCGCCCATCGTGTGCCCAAGATGGCGCCCACATCCTGCTTCCTGATTCTTGCTCGCCTGATAGCGTTCACCATATATAGTAATACTTGATTGCTTCCGTGTCGCTGCCCAATAGTCTGTCCCCACGTGTATAT
>PVKN010002427.1:12680-42704 GCA_004027915.1 Capromys pilorides | reverse complement strand
GTCTGGGGCCAGCTGGGTCCTAAGGTTTGGGCTATGGTATGTGTCACTTTGCTGGGCTGAGGCAGCAGGATGATCCCAGGCCTGCAGGCCCAGGAGGCCAGCAGCCTCCCTACCACAGGGCTAGGTCCCAGACCCTGAGGGTTTGATCTGGAAACCCCGGGGCTTCCCAGGCAGAGCACTGGGCTGCACTTGACAGAATGATTCACTTTCCTGGCAGTTTGTTTACTTAGAAACAGAAAAACTGAAGGAAAAAAAAAAAAAAGCCTCTTTAGTTAATGGTATACTTAAAACTCAGTTGCTGCTTGGTCAGGGAGTTTTCTACGAACGTTAGGGAACCATATGTTTTCACCTACTCTCTAGGCATTTAGATATCAGGCACCTTTCTCTCACGGGGAGCCACTGTTTCAAATCCCCTTGTGGTTAGGCCTGCGGGGCCGCAGGGCTCCTGCCCTCCACAGCGGTGTCCGCGGGTCCTTCACTTGCTTCGGTTTCTGCGTTTCCTTCCGCAGCGTGTCTGCCCTGTTCCTCTTCGGATATTTGTTGGACTTCTACGCTAGGGTTTACACGCTGAGCCTTGATGTAGTCCATTTCGATGAAACCAGAGTCAAAGGAAAGCGACCAGCAGTGTGGACAGAGAAAGCTTTGATACAGGGAGAAAAACTGATCCCGGGTGGATGCCCTCCAAAATGACGTAGGGGAAAAATGATCCCCAGCCCTAAAAGTGTTGTAGGCAGCTGAATTAGATAGAAATATTGTAGGCAGTCAGGCAGGGCCAGGCCCTCAAGGACGACATGTTAGACAAGGTGACTTTACCACTAGAGACAGACACTCCTCCGCCGTGGGCCAGGTCTCAAGACAAGAGTAAACAGAAGCAACTGCATACTTCCCTAGGGATGGGCATCAGGGATTGATACTCTGAGCAGGTATCAATCACCTTGAAAGACCCTGGAAAGAGTCACGAGCCCAAGCCCAATAGGTGGTGTTCCCGACCGCTTGCTGCGTGACTTGTCTTCCCATTGGATCCCGATTTTAGTCTATTTTACCTGAGCAATGGTGCTTGTAATCTCACTGGTTGACCATAGTCTTTGTCCCACCTCATAGCCACCTAAGCGAGTTCCTGTGCCCCACCTCCATAAAAGTCCCTGGAAGAGACAGCTTCCAGGGGACACCCACTTGAGATCCCTCTCCTGTCTCTCAGTAAATATGCTCTGCTCATTACCTCTGTTCCTAAAATTCATTCTTCGGTTTTAGAGAACACGAATTCATCCCAGGTACTTTTCAGGTTGGGGATTGGTTTTCCCTATATCATTTGGAGATTCCCTATTGGAGGTCATCCACCCCAGATCAGTTTTTTCTTCCTGCATCAAAAGTGTCTGGGGAGCCGGGCATGGTGGCGCACACCTGTAATCCCAGCACTCGGGAGGCTGAGGCAGGAGGATTGCTGTGAGTTCGAGACCAGCCTGGGTTACAAAAGTGAGCTTAAGGCCAGCCTGAACTGCACAGCGAGAACCTGTCTCAAAAAGAAAAAAAAAAAAAAGTGTCTGGGACAAGTTCGAGGTCTCTAAAACTGAAGAATGAATTTTAGGAACAAACGGAGGCTATGAGCAGAATAGATTTACTGGGGGAAACAAAGCTCCTGGGGGTGGGGGGGCGAGTGAGTTGTCCCTGGGAAGCTGTCTCTTCCAGGGACTTTTACAAAGGAAGACCATGCAGTGAGGCGGGTCGAAGGTGGTGGAGAACATGGGAACTATGGTCAACCAATGAGATTACAAGCACCATTTAATTGATTAAATCCAGGACCAAATGGGGAAGTAAGTCTCACAGCAAGCCGGCAAGAATGTGGAACAAGGTCTCTTCCTGATGGCTTGTGACTCTTTCAAGGAGATTGATTCTTATTTAGCATATGAATCCCTGATGCCTATCCCTAGGGAAGTATGTAGCTGTATTTGTTTACTCTCGTCTTGAGACCTGGCCCAAGGCGGAGGAATGTCTGTCTCTAGTCCTAAAGTCACCTTGTCTTCCATGTTGTCCTTGAGGGCCTGGCCCTATCTGACTGCCTACAATATTTCTATCTAATTCAGCTGCCTACAACACTCTCATTATTTGGCTTCATGTAACAAAGCAACCCTGTAACGGCACCCCTCAGCAGGATTGCTCTGTCTTTTGCCTTGGTTTAGTTTTGGGGCTTTTTGAGACAGGGTCTTGCCTCGCAGTTCAGGTTGGCCTTGAACTCACTGTGTAGCTTGGGCTGGCTTTGAACTGGAGGAGCCTCCTGCCTCAACCTTTTGAGTGCTTTCATTATAGGTGTGCCCCTCCCCGGCCTGCCAGTGGGCAGGTTTTGTTTTTCTAACTATGAGCTTTTCATTTTATTTTTATTAAAAATGTAACAGTTTAACCACAAGGAAAAAAAAAAAAAAAAAGACTACATTGTATCTCATTTGAACCCCAGGCGTTGCTTTTATGAATAAAACGATTGTGCTAAGAAAAGTAAAACAGCAACAAAAAGCTGCACCCCAGACACCGTCGCTGGCACCCCAGACTCTGTTGCCCTTCTCCTGGACAGCGGCTCCCCCTCCGCTGCTGCTGCAGTTGCGGCTGATTGCTTCCCGCCCACAGTTTTCCTCGTGCATTAGCTGGAATTCAGCTCTTGTGGCTTGGGTTTAGTTTCCAGGGAACATCAGGGCGTGTGTCCAGGAAGTGGCTGTCACTTGATCTCGGCACCTGGGTCCACGAAGTAGTGAAAGTCTGCCCTGTCTCCAGGAAAGGCCCTAGAAATTCGCAGAGGAATTCAGAAATCTCGTGGCAGGTCCAGGTCCTTCATACTGGTCACTTTTTTGATGACCCTGGGAACTTGCTGAAGCGGAACCTGCAGAACAGGAGGGGGACCAAGAAGCCCGGGTGCTGCCAGCCACCATCGGAGCCTCTGAAAGTCACCTAAGCCGTGGCACACGCATGGCACCCCAGCACGCAGGGGGCTGAGGCAGGAGGATTGCCACAAGTTCAAGGCCAGCCTGGGCTACGTGGCAAGCCCCTGAGCTAGACAAGCAAGCAAAGAAACAAGCAGCTGCCCGTCTGCCCTGCAGTCTACAAACCAAACAAGGCCGACAAAACTGCCGAGCAGGGCTCTGGCGGCGGAAGAGATCAGAAGCGCCGGTGGGCCAGCCCTTTACCGGATCCTGCAGCGTGCAGGGGTAGACAAAGCTGGCGGTGCTCAGCAGCAGGCTCTGCATTTGGGACCCGGAAACCCCGTGTCTTGGTGGGGGGGGGTGTGCTGCTGGTACGCATGGGGGCGCACTGCAGGCGCAGATGTGGAACCTCATCCCAAGTCTGCACTCGCCCTGCTGGTTTTGCAGAGAGGGCTGTCACCGTGGCCAGCCTGGGCCTCCGGTGGGGACCTAGCTCCATGCTCCTGTGTGGCCATCCCAGTGGTGACCTCATCACCTCCTTTCCCCACGTCGGTCTGCAGGTGTCTCCCGCTGGCCACTGTCTTACCGTCACCTTTTAAAATTATTCTGTCACCTGAAGATGGGATTCAGAATAGGCCTGCTGGTGGCCTTGGTGGCATTTTAAAGTCGTTCGCTATTTTTTTTTTTTTTTTAATGTACTGCAGGGTCTACAAGGACTCACTACACGGATCGGACTCTAGTGATTCTCTGTTTTCAGCTTCACAAATGTGGGGATTACACCCCGCGCCACCACACCCAGTCTCAGTTTCGGGGCACTGCACCTCCGGGTCGGGCCGGCACAGGGCGCCAGAGATCGGACCCCGTTCCTGCCTCTGCCTAAGCAGGTGCTTTAGTTCACTGAGCTATCTGGCCAACCCTTCTTTTTTTCTGTGTAAATAACAATGTACCAGGGACATGCATGTGAAAGGTGTGAGACTGTCAATGAATGAATGCACCTGGGAGGCTGAGACAGGAGAATTACAATTGAGCGACTTAGCCAGGCTGGCTTATGATTTTTTAAGGGCTGGCAATGTAACTCCATGAGGAGGCCCTGGATTTCATCTCACTATTGCAAGATAGTTAACTTTTTTAAATGAATCGTGATGCTCAGACCTACCCTCAGGTACACTAGAAAGATACATTGAGGGCCGGGCATGGTGGTACACGCCTGTAATCCCAGCACTTGGGAGGCTGAGGCAGGAGGATCAGTGTGAGTTCGAGACCAGCCTGGGATATAAAAAGTGAGCTCAAGGCCAGCCTGAACTGCATAGCGAGACCCTGTCTCAAAAAGACAAAAAAAAAGAAAAGAAAGATAAATTGTGAGGTTTAAAAATGGGTTTGTGCTGGCCACAAATGCAGGGCAACCTCTGAGATGCCAGCCGATTCCAAGAAGAAGAGCTACCATCAAGTATAGCAAAAAACAAAAGCAAAACCAAAAAACCTTAAAGGGCTAAATAAGTAAGGGGAGCCTGGAGAGATAGCTCAGAGGAATAAGCACGACCCAGCAAGTACAAGGACTTGAGTTCAATCCCCGGCCCCACATGCCAGGTGCGCCATCTTATCCCCGGGCATGCCATCTCAGCCCCAGATGCAACAAAAAAAAGAGAAAAAAACCCTTAAAGGGCAGACCTATAGCTCAGCGGGCTAAAGCGCCTGCTTAAGGCACACAGCAACCGTGGTTCGATGCCTGGCACTACATGCTGTGCCAGCCTTACCTCACAGGGCAGGCTGAGCCGGCCATGCATAAATAAATAAATTTTGTTGTTGTTGTTGTTTTGTTGTCTTTCTGAGACAGGGTCTCACTATGCAGTTCAGGCTGGCCTTGAGCTCACGTTTGTAGCCCAGACTGGTCTTGAACTCACACGGATCCTCCTGCCTCAGCCTCCCAAGTACTGGCATTACAGGCACGTGCTACCCCACCCGGCTTAAAGTTAAAAAAAAAATCACTCTGAAAATACAGACACACTCAGAGTTACGGAGTAGGGAGTCCAGGTGCCACCTCGCCCATGAGCAGCCCTTCCGGATGCGGCCCAAGCGCAGCTGTGCGGGGCACGCGTGGGGGCAGGGCGCTTGGCTTCCTGCTTCACCGCCTTGCTGGGGGGGGAGGGCAAGATCTCTGCCCAAGGACCCTGGCTGCCGACCTGCAGCGGGATCTGTTCGCCCCACATCTGTACAGTACCAACAGGCTCTGGGTGCCTCACTGTGGTGTGGCTCCGGCTAGCAGTGATGGTGTGGTGGCAGCGGTATGCGGACATAGGCAGGAGGGAGGTCGTGGCGCTGTAGTCCACAAACAAGAGAGCACGAGCCCGGGTTAGCACCCAGGCTTCCGATGCCGAGGCTGGCTGCTTTTCCGAAAGAGACAGCCCTGCATCCTTTACGATGATACAGATGAAGTAGGGTGCTTCTATCATGGATGCTTTTAAAAACGTGCAGGCACACACACGTGTGTGTGTGTGTGTGTGTGTATGCGCAGTCGCAGCCATCCTCCTGCCTCAGCCTCCTGAGATCTAGGATTATAGGTGTGCACCATCATGCCTGGCCTGTTTAAATGTTTCTTATGAGTCTGGGCATGGTGGCACGCACCTGTAGTCCCAGCACTGGGGAGGCTGAAACAGAAGGACCACCAGGACTCCGAGTTGTGTAGTGAGACCCTGGAACAAATACATTTTTTAAAAATGTGTTTTTTAGGGCCGACGAGATGGTTCAGTGGTCTAAAGCGCCTGCTTGGGAGGGCTCAGGCAACTGCGGGGACTGCGGTTCGATCCCCGGCACCACATGCTGCACCAGCGCCACCACCAGGTCAGGCTGAGCCAGCCACAAAATGAATAAATAAAGAAACAAACACAACAAGCAAATAAATAAATAAATAAATAAAATTTAAAAAAAAAAATGTGTTTTTTAAAATGAGTATCTAAACCTAAGCAGACCCCAAATGCAGACCAGCTACAAAGCCAGGCAACTCTGTTGGGCACGGCACCCTGCAGCCCCAACCACTTGGGAGGCTGGGGCAGGAGGGCTACTGGAGCCCAGGGACTTGTGGTCAGCGTGGGCAGCCTGGCCAGATCCTGTCTGAAAAGAAAACAAACCAGCAGAAACATTGGGACATTTTCACGTTGACCCACACCACAGCTCTGAGGGTTGCAGGCTGTCAGTAGCGGTGAGGGAGAAGCGTTTTTCTGGCTGGGCTCAGCAGCGACAGGAGCTCTGTGTTGGAAGCTCTGCCAAAGTCCTGGGCTGCTGTGACAAGCCCTGGCGTCCTTCAAGAGAGGTGACCTGGCCGCGGTTCTGCCTGAACCCGGGGCCCCCCACCTGAGGAGCTGGGCTCCTTGTCGACCCTGGGGCGGAGCTGGTCAGTGGTGCTGCAAACACCAGGGGTGGGGGCTTGGGGGGGTGGGGGCAGGGGTGGCCCCTGGAATCTTCCACACTGAGGCCACTTCTGCTTCCGCCATCCGCCACAGGACAGGTGTTGGCGACCACGCCTTACTCCCTTCTGCCTCCTCAGCTGGGACTCCTCCGGGGGCCACGCTCTCTCCTGCCTTCTCTCTGAGCAGCAGGTTAGCTCAGAACCCCTCCTGTCTGTCCGCAGAGGCAGGCAGCTATCTGCAGGCTGTGCGCCACGCTTCCTGAGGTCTCCCTCTGCTCGTACTTCCCTCCCGTCTTCTCTCCCCTCCCCACCTTCTTCCTCCTCTTCTGTCTCTGTCTCTCTCCAATACTAAGGATCGGACCCAGAACACCTACCAGTGAACTACACTCCCAGACCTTTAAATATTTTGTTGTTTTTTTTTAAATTTGGAAACAGGGTCTCCCTAAGATGCCCAGGCTGAGCCCACACTGGCGACCCTCCTGCCCCAGCCTCCCTAGTCTCTGAGATAACGGATGTGTGCCACCAAGCCTGGCTAGTCTGTCCCCCCCCCCCCCCCCCTTTTTTTTTTTTTTTTTTTTTTTTTTTTGTCTTTTTGAAACAGGGTCTAGCTATGCAGTTCAAGCTGGTCTTGAGCTCACTTTTGTAGCCCAGGCTGGTCTTGAACTCGCACCAATCCTCCTGCCTCAGCCTCCCAAGTGCTAGGACTACAGGCGTGTGCCACCATGCCTGGCCCCTATGTATGACTATTGATATCAAATGATCTCTACAAAATTATATAACTATTGTCCATTAACACTCTACAGGGATTTAACTGCTCAAATGTCCTGGTTGGTAAAAAAAAAAAATAATTCTCTGGTTGCACTTTATATTTCAAGGGACTTGAAACTCAGATAACATTCTAATAATCAGGCACATTGCTCCAACTAAGTGTACTAATATACACCCAGATTCCCTTTAAAAGCAGCTGTTATTCATTCTTATTTTATATCCCTATCTGCTCCTGACATTCATGCCAAGCTTAAAACACAAATGTCGGCCCTCAAACCCCACAGGAAAACTTACTTAATCTAACTTTCTGCGTCTTCAATAATAGAGACCTACACTAACTCTACACACTGCCCACTTGTGGCTGCGACACTCGACTCCCACCAAAGCGGGACCCTGACAAGGTAATGCTGAGCCTACGCAACTCTGCCACCCGTGCCCTTCCTGGACAGCTTCACGTGCGGCGAGGAAGGACACCGGGCACAAGCCTGCCCCAACCTGCAGCCATCGCTGGGACGTCTCCAAGTTCGAGGGCCACCGGCGGTGTGACCGTCCTAGCCACCAGAGAGCGGGTAAGCCACCCACTAGCCCCCTGCCCTCACAGGAGAACTCACTACGGCCAGGGCCACCAATACTCGACCTGCTTGGTCCTGCCGCTGTGGGGCGACAGCAGAGCTGGGTTCCACGGCCCGCAGCCAGGCGCCTGTGTCAGAGTCCCGGGTCTCGCTGACACAGAGACCACATAGCATGTTCTTCCTGGGAATCTAAAGCCGCTCTAGTAGCTCCACAGTCTCCACAGTGGGTGTCGATGGCCGGCCTGCATGACCCCTTTCAGACAGGCCCCTTCCCTGTCGTGATCCTCGTGATCCCAGTGTGTCCCACACCTCTCGTGGGGACACCCCTCCTTCAGATAGCCCCCCTCCACACAGTACACATCCCACAAACCCAGCCTCTATCCTGAGCCGGCTCCTCCCTCCCTCTTGACTTGTCGACCACATACTGTGAGACACTTCCAGTCCCACTTGTGCCACACGTGCCACTCCTAGTGTGTCTCAGAGGTCCCACAGCGCTTCCTCACCTTCCCCAAACCCGACAGCCCCCTAACATCAAGACAGCCGCCTTCACCATTCCCATACACCCAGGTTGCCAGGGCCTCTTCGCCTTCCCGGGCACCGACCCAGACACGCTCTGAGCTCAGCAGCTCAGGTCCATAGTCCTGCCTCAGGGGTGGGGAGACCATCCTCGCTTCCTCAGCCACGCCCTCGCTGCTGCTCTCAAAACCCTCGATCTCAAGCCCAGCCTGCTCCATCAATAAACTGACACTCCTCCTCTCCAACGTGGTCATGGCAACACGGCACATTCGGATCACAGACCCCTCTTGCCTCCCCTCCTGTGGCCTTTGACCATGACGACATGTACTCATAACCTGCTGTCTTTTTAAACTTTTTCAAGGTTTCTTCAGTCTCCGATGTGAGCCGTCACTGATGATAAACTTCTAGTCCTAGTTGACACATCTGACACTCACTTCTACGGGGACATACACTGTCATCCCATCAATCCTTCACGCCCCCAAGACGATGCCCCTGTTCAGCAGGAAACAGTCTGAGAGACACGACACCCCCTTTGCATAACAACCAAAAGATTAGAATGATAGGTTCTGGCCCTAGCATGAATTGCTAAAATCATTACGGTGGTCATCAAATATGGCCAGGGCCCTTAAGACAACAGCCCATGTTCCCAAGACCACCTCCCCCTTCTTCTCCCAGGATGTAATCTAGCCGCCTCAGGGCGGACCCCCATCAGCTCCTCAGGTGTATCTAGACATCCCCTTCGAACCCCACCCCTGGCAAAAAGCCATAGAAGCCTCAGCCTCCCTCTGTTCCATTCCTCATCCTTCCCCACACTCTCTCCCGTGTCTTCAAAGAGAATAAAGCCCCTTTCCCTTCTTCCTTCTGCCTGTTTCTCTGCTGCGCCAAGAACCTGAAAAGACCTGAACCTGGGGCCTCAGAAGGGGATTCCAGATGGGCAGAGTCAAGGCTGCTAACGCACTGAGGCCCTGTTTCAAAATTTAAAAAATAAAAATAAAAAGAGCAGGGGAGCAGCTCAGTGGTGTGGCCCTGTACTCAATCCCCAGTACAAAGAAAACAGACTTAGGCGTCAATCTGCTGACCCTAGAAGAGGAAGGCTGTCTTGGGGGTCCTCACGGTGTCCCAGCCAGTGACAGACCTAGCAACAGGAGAGATGGCACAGAGGTGGGACTCAGGTCACCACTGGTTTCAAGGTGGAGCAGGGGCCACCAGCCAAGGGATGCAGGGGCCGGGAACCCGGTTGTCCCTCACGGGCTCCGGAAGGGAATGCAGCCTGCTGTATTTCTCCCACAGCTCTGACCTCGGGAGCCGAAAGACATCAGACTCACACTGTTCTAAGCCAGCAGGTACGAGGCAGGCTCTACAGAAGCAATGAAAAACGCACTCGGAAACAGACCTAGTAAAGCGCCACGCCAGGCCTGGGCCGGCTTCTCCCAGCCTGAGTGTCACACAAGGTCTGTGCTGGAGGCCTGGTCCACAGTGGGGGGCATCTGAGGGTACAGTGCTACACGGAAGGCAACTAGGTCCCTCCCAATGCCACCCTCCGAGAGGATTCCTTAATGGTGTCCCACGGAGTGGGCTCCGGCAGGAGCCACTGCTGAGGACGAGGCCACCCTTCGACTGGTCCTAGCACCGAGTCGTGACACAGCCAGTCGTCCCCTGCCAGGACGCTGGCATCATGCTCCTCGGACACCCCGCCCCTTGATCATGCCAGATAAGCCTTGCTGTGAGGCACCAGCCCAGGATCTCTTGCTGTGGCACAGGAAGGACCCATGTGCTTCTTACTTGTGAGGTACCCACCTTGCTTCACCCAAGGTTATAAAAATAGAGCCACCCAGAAAATAGAGGTCCCGGGGCCAGGGAGATAGCTCCATGACACAAGTGACCTGCCTGGCAGGTGCAAGGTCATGAGTTCAAACCCTGGTCCCGCCAAAAAGAAGAAGGAAAATAGAGGTCCACGGTCTCAATCTCGGGAGAAACTACATCAGATTCTCACATGTAACCCGGAGAAGCCCAATGTCGGGGGTGGCTCTCGGGAGTGTCAGCCAGCTCCTAGTGCCCTGACTGGGGAATTTACAGTAGTAGAAATTTACAGAGGAGAGGAGAAGGAGAGAGGAAAGAAGGGAATGTGAAAAATAAAGAGAAAAGAAGGAAAACGTGTATCGGTCAGGTTTTCCTAGAGCAACAGACATAACACAAGACGTATCAATGTATGAGAAGCTACAAGACTGGCTTTCGATGGTCAGCCAGAGTCGGAAGCGGAAGCGTGCAGAGGGCGTCCATGCACAGGGGACGGAGCGTGCAGCCCAGGGTCTGGAGCCCGTGGCCCCGCTCCCGCAAGTCCGCGGCAGGAGGCCGAGGGTCTGTGACAGAGGGCCAATGAGCCTACAGCAAGAGGCTGAAGGATCCCAGGCGGAGGCCTGAGAGTCTGCGCTACAAGGGCGGACATCCTCCAGAGAAAACGGAACCCTCTGCCCCTCCTCATTTCCCTCTTCTGTCCTCTTTTTTTTTTTTTTTTTTAATTTTATTTTATTTTATTTATTTATTTGTTTGCTTGCTGTGTTTGTTTGTTTCTTTATTTACTTATTTTGTGGCTGGCTCAGCCTGCCCTGGTGGTGGGGCTGGCGCAGCATGTGGTGCCGGGGATCGAACCGCAGTCCCTGCAGTTGCCTGAGCTTTCCTAAGCAGGCGCTTTAGACCACTGAACCATCTCGCCAGCCCCAAAGTTATTGATGTTTGTGTATGATTTACAGTGATTTTGTATAGGCTCTCAGTTTTTTGTTTGGTACGGAAATTGCTAACTTTTTTTTTTTCTTTTGCGGTACTGGGATCAAACTCAGGACCTTGTACTTGCTAGGCAGGTGCTTATACTGCTGAGCTATCTTCCCAGCCCTCTGTCCTCTTAAGTGATAAGCCACCCTAGAGCGGCTGCTCAGGGTGACGCCGGCGACCAACCACTTTGTGTAAGTGAGGAGGAGCTGGTGAGGAGATAGGAAAGTGGGGAGGAAAACTTCTATGACGACGGGGCCGGCGAGATAGCTCAGCGGGCTAAAGCCCCTGCGTAGGCAACTGCAGGGGCCGCGCCGCGGTTCGATCCCTGGCACCACATGCTGCGCCAGCCCCACCCCCAGGGCAGGCTGAGCCGGAGCTGGCCATAACATAAATAGATAAATAAATAAGTAAATAACAAATTCTCTATGATGACTGAAATGCACCAATAAAATCAGATCTAAAGAAAGAAATTTAGGGCCTGCCATGCTGCCCCTCACCCCCCCCCCCCCACAGCTCTTGGGAGCCTGTAAACAGGCGGATCACAACATCGATCTAGTACTGAGACCCTGAACACCCTGTAGACCCTTCCCTAAAATAAATAAAATAATTTTAAAAAAGAAGTTTGTTTCTCTGCCTTTGAAAGGCTGGACACGTCCAAACTCAAGGAGCCGGCACAGTGGAGGGCTCCCGGGCCCTTCAACATGGCCCCCTCCCTACCCCCGCTCCCACCCCGGCACATCCTGTCCTGGTGGAGAAGGTTGGTGGGATTGGAGCCCGCAGGACTTCACGCCCCCAGGCCCCGCCTCACAACACCACTACCTGGGGAGCTAAGTTTCAGCTCAGAAATCTGGGTGGACAGTGTCCCTGGGGCCACAGCAGGGAGGAGGGGCTGGCAGGGGTTCAGAGTCTGGAGTCTGAGGGGGGCCGCTGCTGCCCCCAGAGCACTGAGCCCCGAGTGAGGTGCTCCCTTGGGGCCTCCCGCGTTGAAGTGGCACGGTCAGAGGCACGCTCAGTAGCTTTGTCCTCAGAGACCTCCCGCGCTGGCAGCCGAGGCCGGAGTGCCTTGGGGCACCTCCTCCCTCCCCACCGCCCCAGCGCCCTCTCTGCTGAGCTCTGCAGCTTCTGAGCCTCCGCTCTAGGGTTTCATGGGCAGGCGCCTGTGTGTCCTTCAGCCCACCTCCATCTTGCTGTCTGCAAAGGATCCAGCCATCTTCGGTTTTAACCCTTGCCTGGCTCTCGACTCTCCATTCAAGTGTGCAGGGGAGGTGGAAGGACAGCGAGCCAGGGCCCCGGTCCTAATGGGGACCTGGAGGGAGTCATTACTGAGCACCAGCTCAGATCTCTCTGTGGCTCCACTGGGGCAGAAGCCCTGGGAGACAAAAGCTCGATCCT
Source organism: Capromys pilorides (assembly GCA_004027915.1). Taxonomy (NCBI): domain Eukaryota; kingdom Metazoa; phylum Chordata; class Mammalia; order Rodentia; family Capromyidae; genus Capromys; species Capromys pilorides. The sequence continues at coordinate 30,378 of PVKN010002427.1, read as the reverse complement.
AGGTGTGGTCCCTGGGCCCCAATGTGACAGCTGGAGGGTGCAGGAGTCCCGGAGGAAGGATCCACTCACAAATGTGTCTGTCCTCAGCTTTCAGTAGAATAACTGCGTGAGAGTTCCGAGCAAGGGAAGCAGGCCCGGGGCTGCACGAGGAGGTGAACGCCGGGCAGCACCGGATCAGGGGCTGGAAAAGGAATGAAGAGTGGCTGCGTGGCATGCATTTTGCTGCAGATAAAAACAACAGCAACCCGGCTGCCCACAGCTAGCACCTCGGACCCCACCTCAGCTCCCTCAATAACCCGGCACAGAGCTCCCGTCTTCCTGCAGAGACTCCACTCGCTCCAACGCCACATCCGTGGCTGGCCCCCACCCCGCCCGGGGTCTGTCACTGTGGCTTCCTGGCTCCCAGCTCTCACCCGAGGCCTCTGCAGCCCACCTTGCTCAAAGCTGCAGGCCTGAGCCCGTTCCATCCCCACAGGAGACGGTAGCGTGCCCTGGCCCCCAGCACCCAGGCAGCCCCGGCCCCGACCCTTCCTGGCTGCTCCCTCTCCTGGGAATGACCCTCCCAGGGTCCCTACTGGCTGGCCCTTCCAGGCACCCAGGCCTCCCCAGTGTCACCTCTGTGGAAGGGCCTTTCCTTGCTGAGCCTAAAGCTAAACCTGAGCACTCTGCACGTGGAGCTGCGGACCTGGGCTCCCAGAGTGGCTGCCACATTCCAGGGGCACAGCGGGAGGGCCCCAGGGCGTGAGAAGACCGAAGTGCGTTTCCCACACTTTGGGGACGGGACTCATGCTGGCCCCAGGCTTGGGACAGTGGCACAGAGATCGAAAAGCTGCGGCCCTGGTCACCTGATGGCCCTAGGAAAAGCGTTCTTGGAAAAGGTGGAGGAGCAGAGAGCAAGGAAGGATAGGACAGTGACCGACTCCACCCGCTGCAGAGCCAGGTAGGGCCGGAGCCCCAGACCCTGAGGGAGCCCTGCAGGCAGCTGAGGCCAGACTTGTGGCTTCCCCAACTGCCGGTGCGTTGAGTCGCGGAGTTCAGTTCACGTGCCACGGGGTCCAGGTAACGGGGCTGCATCCTCCCGTGGTTACCCTCCTAGGTGCTTGTCTTTGTGCAAGTGCCACCCTTCTCACAGACACCAGTCACTGGGTCACAGTCTAGTCCCCACCCCGGGGAGCGCGGTTTGTTGTGGTTATTTTGTTTTCTTGTCTTTTTGAGACAGGGTCTCCATATGCGGTTTGGGCTGGCCTTGTGCTCACTTTGTAGCTGGGGCTGGTCTCAAACTTGCAAGGATCCTCCTGCCTCAGCCTCCCGAGTGCTGGGACCACAGGCATGTGCCTCCACACCCAGCTCTGTGGCATGGTTTTTAACTTGGCGACCTCAGCGAAGGTCTTCTGTCTCCCTCAGGCCACGCTCCCAGGCACCAGGGTTGGGGCCTCAGCAGTCTTTTCATTGTATAGGAAGGAAGAACCTTGGGTCCCGTGGGTCCGAAGGACGTGCGCTTTGAGCACAGCAGTCTTGCTGGCTGTAGCCTGGGCTGGCAAGAGACTACAGAGGAGGAAGACAGCAAAGAGCGCCGGGGGCCACACACAAGGGCCACAGTTCTCCCTGCCACCCTCAGCTTATCACTGTGCAAGACAGCAGGGCCACACAGCCCCAGACTGCACCTCAGAACCACAGGCCACATACAAGGTCTCTCCTTTTGTAACCTTTCTCCAGGGCAGTGGTACCTTGGCTTGTAAACCTAATTTGTTTTGCAATTTGGGGGAAGATTAGGCTGGGAGTTAGCTCAATAGAATAAGTACTTGCCTGGCAGGCGCAGGGTCCTGAATTCCATCCCCAGTACCATAAAAAAAAAAAAAAAAAAAAAAAAATCGGGGGAGGGGAAGATGGCTGAATTTGTGTGGAGGACATGGCCATATTTATGTTTCTTTTTTCTTTTTCTCTTTTTGAGACAGGGTTTTACAGTGCAGTTCCAGCTGTTCTTAAACACACTTTATAGCCCAGGCTGGCCTGGGACTCGCAGCAATCCTCCTGCCTCAGCCTCCCCAGTGCTGTGATTGCAGGCGTGTGCCACCATGCCTGCCCCACGTTCGTGTGTGGAAGAAAATGGCCTCAGTTGTAGAGCTTGTGTACAGAAGCAAAGCTTTGTCCAATGCTTTTATTTGAGAACCAAGTTGCAAAGGAAAACATTCCTAAGTGGAGTTGTGACCTGTCACAGTACTGAGAGGCCAACACGGACCGAACCTGTAGAGGACAAATTTTTCTGGTCTGTGATCATTTGTTCTGGCAGCTCAGGACCTGGGCTCTGTTTTGGAGGCCCCTGTGGGAATGGTGTGTTTACACTGATGCTAATTACCCACGAGGCAGTGTGTTATTACGTCCATGTGTCTCTGTGTGTCCACTGTCAGGGAATAGTGACATCATGCTGTGGCCCGTGGCAGCATGCCCAGGTCTGGTGCCTGAGCAGGCTCCCGGTACACTTGGTGGTTTAGCCAGTGACACAGTCGTAATGACAGGGCAGGAGGGTGTCGGTGTTAGTGCTGCAGTCCACGCAGCTGGGGTTCATTTCGGCCTTGTCCGCACCTGAGCCACAGGCCCTCAGCCTCGGCCTTTGGCTCTGCCCCCTGCAGCCCCTGAGCTGGCCACTGTGGGAACCCTGCGAACCTTGTTTCCCCCCCCCCACACATACTTGTAGAATCCTTCAAAGGCCTGGGGAGCAGAGCCCCTGAGGCTGTGGGAGGGGAAGCTGCGGGGTTCCTGGGCAAGCTAGAGTGGGAAGGTCCCCAAAGCTCTGAGTGTCCAGAAGGGCTCAAGTCTGGGCTATGGGCGTGGAGTGTTGGTGTGGGGGCCACCGGCGCTCAGGAGGGCCCTACGGTCTCCGGCCCTCCGCCCTTCACCTTCCTCCTCTTCCTCTCTTCTCCTCTTCCTTACTCTCTCGGTCCTCCATCCCTGGCAGCTCTCCTCCCGGGCCCTCCCACCAGAGCCCCTCAACCCGCAGCCAGCCAAGGATGGAGGCCTCCGAGCTCCACCTCCACCCCTCTCTGTGTTACGTGGCCGTGTGGTCCGTACCGCAGGAAGCTGATGATGCAGACCCAATCCCAGCTCCTCCCCGACTCCAGCTCCGGATACAGCCAAGCAAGGCCCACTCGCTGACCCCTTCTGGAGGAATGGAAGGGACAGGGGCTGGGGCCGGGGGCTGCGAAGGAAGAAAGCAGTCCGCGAGAGGAGCGAGGACACGGAAAGCCCACGGGGAGCGTGAGCCCCGGAGACTGGCGGCAGCCAGCGGGCTGGACACGGCCAGGCCAGGGCGGGGTCCCGCTCTCCCTCCCCTTCCTCCCTAGTTATTTCAGGGACACTTTTCGTTTTCTTTCCAAATAGGGAAAGAAGCAAAACTTAACGTAAAGAAGCGAAACTACAGGAAGGAAGCGGGCTGGGGATGGGGCGGGCGTGCTGACCCGAGCTGAGGCCCCCCCACTGCGGGCTTCCCAGACCCAGGCCTGGGAAACCTGGGGCGGAAGGGCGAAGTCCCCACCTGCCCCAGAATGTCGAGGGAGGTGGGAATGTGTGCGGTCGGTCACGCAACGCGGTGTTGCCTGTATCCGGATGGGATTTTTTTTTTCTTTTTTATGTGTGTGTGTGTATTTGAGACAGGGTCTCGCTATGCAGTTCAGGCTGGCCTTGAGCTCACTTTTGTAGCCCAGGCTGGTCTCGAACTTTTCTTTTTTTTTAATTTTATTTTATTTAAACCTTATGTATTTATTTGTATTATGGCCGGCTCAGCCTGCCCTGGGAGTGGGGCTGGAGCAGCATGTGGTGCTGGGGACTGAACCGCGGTCCCTGCGGTTGCCTAAGTCGGCGCTTTAGACCTCTGTGCCATCTCGCCAGCCCCTCGAACTTCTTTTTTTAATGTATTTAGTACAGGGTCTCACTATGTAGATCCATAGATCAGCCTCGTAGTGCTTTCCAGCCTCCCAAGGGCTGGGATTGCAGGCGCACGGCCCCACGCCCAGTCTCCGTCTCCGTCTCGGGGCGCCCCGGGGCAGGGCCAGCTAGGCAGGCCTGAGTCACGAGGTGCTTTCTTTGCCCAGGGAGCCCTTTGGCCTCCAGCCAGTCTCACCCACACGTTCTCTCCGTCCTTTCCAGCCAAAAGCAAAACAAACACGCTGTCCCGGCCTTCTGGACCAGGGTGTTTACTTCAGAGACGCCTCTGTTCACAGTGGGCCCCCCACTTCCCTCCAAAACAGCACAGCTGTGGAAAGCCTGGTTGGCACCTCCACTGTCGCCTCCCTGGGGGCTCAGAGCTCTCGAGACTCGCTGCCTGGCAGTCTCCGAGGAGCTGGAGTCTCCCCACGTTTCTTTTTCTTTTCCACCTGAGCTGCAGGAGCAACGCCAGTGAGGCTGCACTCTCCAGCCCAGCGCCCAGCCCCATTCCAAGAGCGGTTCAACCCATCTCGCTCGGGTGCAGGCAGCCTCGCCCCAAAACACCGAGACGGAAGCCGCGGGGAGCAGAACTGCCCCAGCACGACCTGGCATTTCAGATGGCCTTTGCCGGCGCCGTGTTGAAAGCAGCGCAGTTCGCAGCGGCTCAAGCTCGGAGCCAGTCTGTGTGTCCAACAGCGGATGAGTGGACAGAGGGGCTGCGGTGTCCACGCACACTGGAGCACGATGCTGCCCCCAAGAAGGTCACGCCCGGGTCATTGGTAGGAAGCTGGACGCACCCATAGAGCACGACCGGAAGTGAACCCCGTCGGCCGCACAAGCTCACGTGGCACGTGGTTTCTCGTACGGGAGAAGCCCAAATATAAATAAAGAGCAAAATGAAGGACGGACGATAGGCAGTGGGGACATGCATCTGGCAAAAAGGAGGACGGAGGGGCGTGGCAGCACCACTGCGATTCCTTCCCTCCCAGCCACCCACCCACGCACCGGGCCTCTCGCGTTCTTCCCTGTACCCTCTATCTGCAGGCTACCTTAGCTGTCTGTGCACTGGGGACCCAGGCCCAGGCCCGCGCCTTCAGTCTCCTAATCGCTGCAGTCGAATGGCACCTGTCTCCTTTCTCCCCGGAGTGCTCGGCACCGTTGTGTGCGCGCGTGCAGGTACAACCCTGGCGTTCTGGTGTGAGTTTTCAAGCAGCCTCACCCGTGTCACATGGGTCAGACACTGGGGACACCTGGGGTGGCACTGAGTCAGCCAGGGGATCCCAGCAGGCAGATCGAGGGCCTGGGGTCTGCTCACCAGCTGGCAACAGGGACAGGCAAGTTGGAGGAGCAGTGCGGCTGCAGGACCTGCTCAGGAAACAGGTGACAAGGTGAGGGCGGCTGGACCCAAGCCCCCCAGGCTCAGGACAGAAGCCTGTGTGACCACAAGCGTGATGCCTCTGTATCTGCTCCTCTCCTCAGAGGGTGGCAGCCTGGGACACAGGAACACTATGTAGCAAGAAGCTTGGGCAGGCGTGGTGGCGCACACCTGTAATCCCAGCACTTGGGAAGCTGAGGCAGGAGGATCAGTGTGAGTTTGAGTCCAGCCTGGGCTACAAAAGTGAGCTTAGGGCCAGCCTGAACTGCATAGTGAGACCCTGTCTCAGAAAGACAAAAAAAAAAAAAAAAAAGAGGAAGAAGCAGCAGCAGCAGCAGCAGCAGCTGGGGAGCGCTTTAAGATTCCCCAGAGGTAGGGCAGGGAAGTAACTCAGCAGATTAAGCGCCTGCCTGGCAAGTGCAAGGACCTGGGCTTGATCCCTGGTACCGCATGCTGTGCCGGCCCAGAACCCTGGGCACTGTGCTGGCCACCGAAACCGCCAGCTCCAAAACCACCAGCTCTTAGGAGGCTGAGACAGGAGGAGTGCCATGGGTTTGAGGCCAGCCTGGGTTACATGGTAAGGCTCTGTAAAAAGAAGAAAAAGAAAGAGAGAGAAAAAAAGAGAAGAGAGGAGAAAAAAAAACTCTGTGATCCCAACAGTTTTAGCCGGATATGGGGCAACCAAAGGGACCTAATGAGGACCTGTCTCAAAAAGGGCTGGGGGTACAGCTGCAGATTCAGTCCTCAGTCTTGCAAAGAAGAGAAGAGGAGGAAGAGGGTCACAGCTGTGATGCCCACGAGGGGTGGGGGCAGCTGCCTGGTGTGGGGCAGAGCTGGCTTCTGGAACCCGCTGTGGCTCAAGGGCCCCCTGGGACTCCCTCACCCAGGGGCGTGAACCCCCACCCTCACTGGCACTGTGGGAGTCTCTCGCCCACATGGGTGAGGGCCTGGCCTCAGGAGACCCTGGATGTGGCCCCCCGCTTTGCTGTTGGTCACAGGTAGAGGCTCAGCCAGGCCTCCGGTGACAGGGATGCATTCTGCCTGCAGTGACAGGGATTAAGATGGGTACTCGATATCATTTCCTGTTGCCCCTGGGAGCCTCCATGCCTGCGTGGGGACCTTGAGGCACCCTGGGCATTGGCCAGTGCCTGAGCCATGGGGGACAGGCGAGAGGGTCTGGACACCCACAGTTGGGGAGAGGAGGCCTGGACGGCCAGGGCAACACGTGCCTATGCGCACACAGGCTCCAGCACTCCAGCAGGCTATGCCACTGGGCACGAGGGGTGGGGAGCCAGGGACCCCACGCAGCCACTGTGCCTGGGCCACTTCCTGTCCTGGGGTCGGTGGTGCGGGTGGCTCGGTGACGCTGAGGGGCGGTCAGGGGCTGGACAGTGCTCACCCATCATGCCAAGGAGCCCCAGCCAGATGCCAGTGAGCTCCCAGCACATACTGCGACCCGAAGTCTCGGCCGCGGAGGGCTCTGAAGCTGGGCTGCGTCATAGAAAACAGTGCCCTGAGGCGGTGGCTTTTCTGCCAGTCACGATGTCTGGGCTTTTCTCTCTGCAACAGGGAGCTGCTGGGAGGGAGGGCGTGGCCACCTGTGTCCTGTCCTGTGGTGGCGGCATCCAGTGCAGCCCCACTGAGGTCATCACAAAGCCCCGTGTGTCTCGGCCATGCTGTTTTGAAATCCTTGGCCCAAGACGCTGAGTCACTGCCGGCCCGCAGTCCCGCAGCTCCTCCACCCGGGGCCCCTGGACTGCCCCGGCTTGCACTGGCCCCCCTGGGAGGCCCTCTGCTGGGTCCTGTCCACCAACCAGCCCTGATCACGTCCACACCCAGGCCTCCTAGGCCTCCAACCTGTACTAGGGGCTGAGGACTCCAGGGGTGCAGCCTTTAACTTCTCACCCCAGCACTGGGGGCTCAGGCTGCTGTGCAGGTCCTAAGCTGGGTGCCACCCCGGCACAGGGCCACACCCTGGTCACTGCAGCCTTTTGTCCCTTGTCAGATGCACCCCACCAGGTGAGACTGGGCTCCTCCTCAAGCACCTGCAAAGTGCAGGCCTCCGGGCCTGGGCTGCCTCCTTGCACAAACCCCGTCATCTGCCACAACCATCCCCGGGGAGCACCGTGGCCCCTCAGGCTTGGAATGAAAGCCCCCCCAAGTCAGCAGGTCAGAGCTCCAGGCAGAGGGGACGTTCTGTATCAGCCAGACAGTGGGGTGCTTGTCCCTGGGCCTGGCAGGGCTCCGAGTCCTTCCGTGCCTTGCGGGGAACTCTGTGGCCTTTGTTCCCTCCAGGGCCGTGGCTCCCGGGCCTGTGCTTCCCGCTTTGTCCTCCTGCTCAGCCTGGTGTGGCCACTGTCCTGGTCTTCCTCTCCGGCTGAGTGACTGCAGATCCGCCTACCCTCCCTGTCTGTCCCTTCTTGGAGTTCTGACCCTGCTACTTCTCCCCACCCCAGCCAGGACCCACTCCGCCCCTGCTTTGCCTCGCCCCAGAGGTCTCAAGGCCCCAAGACAGGCAGCTGCTGTGGAGCTCAGGACCCTGACTGCCCTGAAGTCACTCACGGCAAGCCCGAGCCCTCCCACAGTTCCCTCTCCAGCCTTGACCCACGACCTCGGCAGGCCTCACCGTTGTGGTGCATGGGGAGGGGCCTGGGCATCACCTCTGCTTAGCTCTTCCCGCTAATCTGAGCCCGTGGCCCACCGACCTTTAATTATCCCCTTCTTGGCCCCATGAGAACCTTCATTACCCATGGCCCTGCCCTGGGAAGTGCCTGCTGACCACCTGTCTGTGGTCTCATGGATCCTATCTCACCATCCACCAAATGAGCTCAGCCCCCTGGCCTGGTGGAAACACAGAGGGGATGGGGTGCACACCCCACTGTGAAAGCCCTTGCCCCCTGACAAGGGCCAGCCACTTCCTGCAGGGAGGCGGGCGAGATCTGCCCCCAGGTGCCTGCAGGCAGGTCTCTCCTCAGCTCGCTTTGCAGGAGGCTGTAGGAAGGAAGAGAAATTCCAGGAGCTCAGCCTCTGGGGGCCAGGGGCAGAGGATAATGTCAGATGCCTTTCCCAGAGCCAGGATGTCAGCCACCTGGGGTCTCCAAGCTCCAAGCTGGTCTAGTCCATGCTCACAGGGGGTAGGCAGCAGATCCAGTGGTTAATCACTCCTGACTCTGTCTCTCTGATTCATCTTTGCCCTCCACTTTACCCCAGGCCCCCCGGACCAAGCCCTCAGGTCCTTACGGAGCGGCTCCTGTGGGAGGCTCACCTCACCTGGCGGGGAAGAGGCTCGCATGAGGGACTTTGGCAATGGGGCCCCCATCCATGGCCATGCTTGGAGCGCTTGACCTTGGGGTGGTGGGGAGCAGCACCCACTAGGGCAGGAACTAGCACCCTACTGTGGCCCCTTGGCCCACTGGTCACATCCCCTTCCCTCCCCCCTCCACTGACTCAGATTCAATACCTGGTGCCTCCCTGGTCTGAGACCCAGGTATACCCCTCGGCTCTGTCGTGGGGTCAGCAGGTAGTGGTCAGGGTGGCACTGCCCGGACGCCCACCCTCACCTCAGGCTGAGGGATGGACCAGCCTCCACCTGAAACTCCAGATCCAGGGGACACACGAATATACACCGACATGGAAGACCACAAGGGGGACCTGGCTCCTTCTCTGGAAAAACTAAGGACCCTCTTGTCTCCAAAGGGGACATCACTGATGTCACTGGGGTGTGCTCAGCTGCAAGGAATAGAAAACACAGGGTCCTGAGTGTGACCAAAGACTGGCGTGAAACCTCACTGTCAGGCGCCATACCCATGGGATATCTCCAAAGTGGCCGACCCTACAGACCAGCGTGACAATGCCAGCTCATGTCATGGCTGCACCCTGGGAGTTGCTGGCTTGCAGGGCAGGTCTCCAGAGGTCAAGCAGAGTGCCTACAGGTGTCAGGGCTCTGAGGCCACCTGAAGGGCTCTTCACCCCAAGTAGGGTCCCCTGTACCAGTTGGACAACCTGCTCTTGGGCCGAATTGGGGAAGGACCCCTAAACCCTGGCTCTCAGAATAAGCAAAGGAGGTTTGATGGGACCAGCTGTGTATTCCTTCTCCTTGAGCCATCAGGGGCTACTTCGCAGTGACAGGAACTTCCAAGGCCATAGGGTAGAGTCCTGTTGAGTGCCCAGCTGGCTGAGGGACACCCAGGGCTCCTGGGGCAAGTGGTTCTAGAGTCTCTGAGCTGGTGACGTTGTCAGCAACGGAAGATTGTCCAAGTCCCCTCAAGACCCGGGGGAGGGGTAGGAAGCTGCGCTGGGGCCTGGAGGAGGCCGAGGGCCGCTGCCAGGCGCCTGGGTGGGACTTGGCTGCTTCTCCTGTGTGTCATGGACGTGTGCCACGCACCGGGCAAGGTCAGGGTTGTCCCAACCCCCTGGCTGTTCTGTGGGCCGTTCCTTCACTTCCATGGTATGTTCTCCTTGCTTTTAAATTTTAAAAAGAAAATGCGTTCTGGGCTGGGGAGGTGGTCTAAGCGCCTGCCTGACAAGCACAAGGATTCAGGTTCGATCCCCGGTACCTCATGCCATGCCAACCTCGAACCTCCAGATGCTCTTTGCCAGCCGCTGAAACTGGGTGTGGTGGCACAAGCCTGTAATCCAGCACTGGGGAGGCTGTGACCGGAGGATCACTATGAGTCCAAGCTGTGCAGGGAGACCCTATACCAAGCAAATAAATAAAACGATTTTTTGTGTGTGCATGTGGGACTGGGGCTCGAACTCACAACTTTGCACTTGCCATGCAGGTAGTTGTGCCACGGAGCTATCTATCTCCCTAGCCCCTAAAACAATTTGTAAAAAAGAAACATGGTTCTGGAGTTCCAAGCTTTGGGCCCCATCTGTGATGGCCTCGTTAGCAGAGACCCAAAGTGACAGAAGACATCACATGACAAAAGACAGTATGTGTATGTGTGTGTGTGTGTGTGTGTGCGCACACGTGCGCCAACGGTGGTCTCTCAGGCACAAGAGTTCTAAGTTCTGGGTGTGTGGGAGCCTTTGCCACCGAGTCCGGACCGACAGCTGCGTGCTCTGACGCCTGCCCCACGTGTATGCCCGGCTCATTTTGGTTCTAAGTCCAAGATGGCCGGTCTCCAGGATTGGCCAATTGTGAATCTCCTTGAGAGGAGCAGGTGCCCCAGAAGAAGATCACGGTTGTCGGAGCTGGTGCCGTTGGCATGGCCTGCGCCATCAGTAACTTCATGAAGGACCTGGCAGATGAACTCACTCTTGTTGACGTCATGGAAGACAAATTGAAGGGAGAAATGATGAAGCTCCAACATGGCAGCCTTTTCCTTAGGACACCAAAAATTGTCTCTGGCAGAGACTAGAACGTGAACCGCAAACTCCAAGCTGGTTGTTATCACCGCTGCAGCACCTCAGCCAGAGGGAGAGAGCTGCCGTAATGTGGTGCAGCGTCACGTGAGCATCTTCAAGTGCATCATTCCTAATGTAAAGTACAGTCCCGACTGGAAGCTGCTTGCTGTGTCCCGCCAGTGGACATCTTGACCTACGTGGCTGGGAAGACAAGCGGCTTTCCTAATAACCGTGTTATTGGCAGCAGCTGCAACCTGGATTCAGCCCAGCTCCACTACCTGATGGGAGAAAGGCTGGGCGGGCACCCCCAGCTGCCACGGTTGGGTCCTCGGGGAGCACAGAGATTCCAGCATGCCTGTGTGGAGCGGCGTGAATGTCGCTGGTGTCGCCCTGAGTTAGGAGCTGACAGGGATAAGGAACATTGGAGAGAGGTTCACAGACAGGTGGCTGACAGTGCTTAGGAAGTGATCAAACTGAAAGGCCACACGTCCTGGGCCACTGGACTGTCGGGGGCAGGTTTGGCAGAAAGCCTAATGAAGAATCTTAGGAGGGCGCATCCGATTTCTACCTTGGTTAAGGGGTTCTGTGGAATCAAGGATGACGTCTCCCTTATTGTCCCCTGTGTCCTGGGACAGAGTGGGATCTCTGATGTTGTGAAGGTGACTCTGACTCCTGAGGAAGAGGCACATTTGAAGAAGCGTGTGGACACCCTGTGGCCGGTCCAGAAGGAGCTGCAGTTTTAAAGTCTCCCAGTACCACCGCATCACTGTCTAGGCTACAGGAGGGTTTAGCTGCAGTTGTGCCAGTTGTCCCTTTTCTCTCATGTGTACTATTAAGGTGGCCTGAGGAAAACTTCAGTGTCCGAAAGTTAGAAATACAAATGGTTCCCAAAACCCCACAGCTGTGTCCTGATGCCGGCTGGTGCTGCCCTTGTAGCCCTGGTTAGCGTGAAGGAGCCCAGCCTCTCTGAGACACCTCGCTGCGCAGGCTCCAGTTACTCTCCAGGCAGATGTGTGTCACTCTGTCACACAGCGTCCCCCACCAAGCCTTGCCCGACCTTTCCCCAGTTGGTCACAGCCTGGGATCCAGTGTACAAATCCAATACTGCACGTCTTGTGCATAACTTAAAGGATTTTATTTTCTATAATATATATATATATATATATATATATATATATATGTACATTGTCGTATAATGTAAAAAGATCTACCTGTGAACAGTGCAACCCAGTGTCACACCAACTGCAATATCAGATAAACCTTGAACAGTGGCTACTTTTAAAAAAAAAGAGTTTTTTTTTTTTTGTCTTTATGAGACAGGGTCTCACTATGCAGTTCAGGCTAGCCTTGAGCTCACTTTTGTAGCCCAGGCTGGTTTTGAACTCACACCAATCCTCCTGCCTTAGCCTTCCAAGTGTCAGGATTACAGGAGTGCACCACCACGCCCAAAAAAAGAGTTCTAAATTCTGATGAAACTCATCGTTGGGGGCTGGGGAGATAGCTCAGTAGAATAAGCTCTTGCCTGGCGAGCGCAAGGGCCTGAGTTCAATCCCCAGTCATACAAAAAAAAAAAAAAAAGAAAAAAAAAAGTAAAAGAAACTCATTGTGTGCCCTGTTTCTCATGCGGCTTGCCGTCCGGACTCCTGGCACCGCACCTGAGAATCCAACACCCTGGTCGGGATGGCAGGGTGCTTGCTCCGATTTGCTCTGAGTCTACCGTTGGAGCTCTGGCTCAAACATCAAGGTCTCGTCCTCTTCTGTGGCGCAAGATGGCCCCTCTCTCCTTGCGGCCCTGTCTTCTGTCCTCCTTGGAAATCAGCAGCCTGCCGTGCGGCTGCTCCTGGGCCCCTCTGGATGCCACTGGCCTATGTTGGTCGCTGTTAAGGCCTGGGAGGAAGAGCTACAGCACATGGCCGCAGCTCCTTGGCACGACCAATTTACAGTGCAAACACGCTCTTCCCGCCACCCTGGGCTGACCTGGGCTGGCCATTTGGGGATTGGCGACATTCCGAGCCACGCTGTCCTACCCCTGCCGTGACCACTGGTGGCTGCCGCCTCTGTGTCACCCCCGAGGGAGCCTGGCCTAAGAGCTGCTCAGCCACATGAGGAACAGTGCCGCCTCTCTGCCCAGCTGTCCAGGGCTGATAAGCACCAACCGTCTCCTTGAGGTCCAGGCTGAGAGTCCCCTCCTGTTAGCTCCTGGTCTCCTCAGGGTCCTTCCCTGTTACCCCAGTCCCTGCTGCACGGGAGGGCTGAGTCTAACTGCTGACTCAGGGAGAGAGACAAACCTGTGGTGCCCTGGTGGAGGGAAGGTGATCTGGGTTGGGGGTCGGCACCCTGAGACTAGGCTTCGGCCACTGCCGCTGGTTGCAGCCAGCAGGCGGGGGACACGGGCTGTGGCTCTGTCCCCTCCTACACCTGTTATGGGACAGCTGCCAGTGGGGAGAGAAGAGGCAAGGGCGGGAGGGCTCTGTGGCCCTGAATGACCGCTCTGTGTGACTTGTTCCTTCCTCAGATGGGCTCGGAGGTACAGCCCAGAGGCTGTCTTGGCGCCGGCACAGGCCCGTCCTGTCTCAGCGCCTCCATGGCCCTGGAAGTCCCCTCCACCTGGCATCTCCCTTTCTATCCACTCCTGGTGCCACCAGGGCTGGGGTCTGGGACGGCGGCTCATCTGAGAGGAGGGGGCAGAGAGGGCGGGGCCTCTGCTGGGGGATGCTCCGCGGAGTCTAAAGTGCCAGGTCTCTGGCCGGACCTGGAGGACACATGGTGAGACACGTGCAGGTCCCGCGGCCCGGGAGTGTAGGCAGCGTTGGCTCGGGGCAGTGAGTCTGTTCCAGCTGCGGGCAGAGCCAGCTGCGGAGGCCCAGCACCCCTGGGGGCCCACTTTCACTTCCTCTGGAAACCCCGTGACAGGCCTCTAGGCTTCCGGGGCCTGGTGCCCCCCCACCAGAAAGGCCCAAGACCGAGCCTTCTCTGAAGAGCAAGGCGCGACTGCTCCCGGGCGGGCGAGGGATCGCCAGGACTCTGGAACAGAGAATCAGAGGAGTCACTAGGGTGGAGGAGCCCCGACCCACCTTGGCGCCTGCCCGAGGCTCGCAGTGCTGTCCATGGCCGACAAGAACCACTGGCCACGGCTCCCCAGGCTGGCTCCGAGGAGGGCTCCCTCCCCACGCTGCCCCTTCACTGCCTTTTCCCCGGAGGACCACCTGCAGGACAATCCTCAGTTGGGCTGTGTCCCCAGGAGCTCACTCCGCTGGGACCTTGCAGGCAGCACCAGGGACCTGGACGCCAGAGTCGCAGCCAGGGCTGGTTGCAGCCTGCCTGAGAGGCCACCTAGCTGTCGCCCGTGTCACCTGTGTCACTGCCAGCCAGGGCCTGCCTCGTTCTCCCGCCAGGGGCTGGAATTGCTCCTCACCAGGGCAGTGGCGGGTGTGGGGTGTGGGGTGTGGGCTCTGCCGCTCAGACCCCCTGCTGGAGATGCCTGCCAGGGCCAGCAGGCCGGGGACGCGAGTGGCACATGAGGGACAGGGGCTGCTCCGGCCCGGAGCTTGAGCCAAGTTCCATCTTCCTCCTCTGGTTCCCTCTGGTCCAGGAGCAGGGCCCTCAGCTTCTGGGTCCCAAGGCCCAGATAGAGCCAGGCACTGGGACAGGATATGCCCCATGGAGCCCCAGCTTCCACGAGTCTCAAGTCTCATTAGAGCGCCAGCCCTGAGAGGCCCTGGCACCGCTGTTTCTAAGGCCGCTGTAACTCTTAAGTGTTTTTATGCTGTTGCCTTGCAGAGCACAGGGCTGTGTGGGCCTCAGCCGTGCTAAGAACGGCCGGTTAGGAAGTGCAGCCACGGCCTGGCACGCACCTGCTGCCCAGCACCCAGGAGGCTGAGGCAGGGGGACTGCCACAAGCTCGAGATCAGCCTGGGTTACATCGTGAGACCCTGCCTCAGACGCTCGCATGCAAATGAACACACACACAAAAATACAATGACAGAGCGTAGCCACATATGTCGTGGAACCTTGCGGCGACCTTGGAGGGCCTCGGCCTCGGGGCTCCTGCCTGACCCTGGCTCCCCCGCACCCCCAGTCCACACTGGGCAGGGTGTTCTCATTAGGAAGTGACAACGCCGCGTAGCCCTGAAAAGCCATCAACAGATGCCCCCCGTGTCCATGAGCCGCTTCTGCCACTCTGTCACACTGATCTCCTAGAAAGCACAATTGTTTATTTGCTTATCGTCTTTCTGAGACAGGGTCTCGCTATGCAGTTCAGGCTGGCCGTGAGCTCTCTTTCTAGCCTGGGCTGGCCTTGAATGCCCCGAAGTCCTCCTGCCTCAGCCTCCCAAGTGCTGGCACTGCAGGCGCACGGCATGCTTTTGTTTACTTGTTATGGAACAGGGCCTCACTATGTTGTTCAGACCTGTCTCGAATGCACTATGAAAACCAGCCTGGCCTTACACTCATGCTGACCCTCCTGCCTCAGCCTCCAGGGTGCTGGAATACAGGCAGGCACAACTTTTAAAGGCAGGTGTTTTTTATTTCTTTGTATACCTAAAAATACATCGGCTCATCATTAAGGATCGGTCTACCACTCAGCTCCCCCAACCCCCAAACTTGCATTCCCAGTCAGGAAGGTGAGGCAGAGCCTCTAGGTCCCCCCTGCAGGCCGGCAGGCCCTGGAGCCTCAGCTCCTGTCCCCAGGGGTTGGGCAGGACAGTGCTAGCTTTCTTCCCCAGGCACGGGCTTTCTGTTGCACTAAATTGTACATGACAGGAAGCTACGTTCTGAAGATGCTCAGACGGGTGAGCAGATGGAGTGACAGCTCTGCCTGGTGCGGGAGGAAGGAGCCTTCCGAGTCTGCTGGCCAGGGTGCCAGTGCCCGCGAGTTGGCGCTTGGGCGGAAGCAGAGGGTTTCGTGTTGGTGGGGAGCCCGAGCAGCCCAGGAGACCCCTTGGCAGGGTGGACAATGCCCCCCGGCAAGTGAGGAGAGAGCCGAGGCCGGTGGAGAGGGGGTGGGAGAGCTGCAGCTGTGAGACAGTACAGGAGAACTACAAAACCACCACAGAAACCCCCATGCCTCAGGACACAAATGCAACCGAGCCCGTTTCCCCTCCAGGAGACTGGTGCCAGAACTATCCCTGGGGTGCCGATGGGCTGTGAGCCGGCGCCGTTTTCACCTGTGAGCTGTGGCTGCTTGGAGAGGAGGGGGCAGCAGGTCTCACCGCAGCCTGAAATATAAGGCCCTGTTTCAAAAAAAAAAAAAAAAAAAAAAGAGGGCTGGCAAGATGGCTCAGTGGTCTAAAGCACCTGCTTAGGCAAGCTTAGGCAACCCCAGGGACCACGGTTCAATCCCCAGCACCACGTGGTGTGCCAGCCCCACCCCCAGGGTAGGCTGAGCCAGCCATAATATAAATAAATAAATTAAAAAAAAAAAAAAAGACAGTCAAGTTTTTTTTTTTTTTCAGAACCAGGGTTCAAACTCATGACCTTGCATTTGTCAGGCAGGCACTTGTGCCATGGAGCTATCTCCCCAGCTCCTAATTACACACTGTGTGTGGATGTGTGTGATACCGGGGATTGAACTCAGGACCTTGCACTTGCCAGGCAAGCACTTATTCTACTGAGCTATCTCCCTTGCCTCAAGTTTTTAAAAATATTACAATGAAAACCTTTGAGCTTGTATTCATTTGACATAATCATTAAACCAAATTATTTTAAAAAGCAACTTCTAGGCTGGGTATGAGATCTATGGTAGCGCAGGCTTCACAAACACAGGGCTTTGGGTTCGGCCCTCAGCACCTGCAAAGCAAGTGGACAGGAAGATGGAGAAAAGCACAAGCAACTCCTCCCTACTGAACGTAAATTAGCCAGGGCTGCTCTCTACTAGGGGCTGGCGGGGCTGGCAGGGCTGGCGGAGACGCCCAGCTCTGTGACCTTTGCAGACCCTGGGGATCCAGGAGGGAACTTCCCTGAGAGACACAGACAAAGCCTGACTAGAGTGCAGTTTTCCGCGATGATTGCTTGGGGGGGTGGGGGGGTGGGGGTGGTGCTGGTATGATCACCCCAAGACTGATGCATGCGCAGGGGAGGAAAATGTAAGTAAATAAGCCCAGAGATACCTGTGAGAGCGGGGAGCTGAGAGAAGGGCGAGTCACATGTGAAGCCCATTGCTTTGTTTTGTTTTGCTTTTTGGTACCGGGAATTGAACTCAGGATCTTGCACTTGCTAGGCATGTACGGCGCCACTGAGCTATCTCCCGAGCGTGGATGGAAGCCCTGCAGGGTACGCACAAGTCGGAAGAAAAAGGTCTACTTCCTGGGGCCTCCGGGAGAGTTGACTGCACATATATGAGTAGGAAAGGCCAGGCTGAAGGAGCCCACGTAGCTCTGCGTGTGGCTGAGGGATGCGCTGCAGACAGAGGCCCGTCCTGGGCGGTCTTCCCCGGGGAAACAGGGAAGGCAGTAGGGGAGCTGCCGCTGGCTCTTCAGAGCAGCCCCAGCTTTTGCCTTCAGTGCTGTCCCCTGGCCTCCAGTGCAGACACCCGGGCCCCCTGACGAGGACTTGCACGGATGCTACTGTGAGCCCGAGGCCTCCGAATGCCACCCCTGCAGAATGGCTGATCAAAGACCACAGCGGCCAGGGCGGGCTGCTGGTCCTCTGCGGCCTCAGCCAGTCCTGTCCTGGTTTCCATTCCCCTCTGGTGACGACCACCTGGTCTTCGTCCAGATGGACAGGCGCCACTGATCCACTGAAATCCACGCAGATCCTGAGGCCTGCTGAGGCTGGGACACGGGTCCCCAGGGGTCTTTGCAGTAAAGTCCTGGTTCTCCTCGGTGGAACTGGAGGTGGCAGACATGGCTGCAGGTCACTGGGAGTGGATGTGCGAAGGGACTGGGTACCCTGCTCCCCCTTGCTGGTCCTCGAGGCAGGACAAGGTGGGAGTGGGGCAGGCAGCAGCTCCCACACACACACTGTGCCTCCACCCTGGCGCTACCTGTGTCCACTGTGATGGACACAGCATCCCCAGGCCACAGGCCACTTGATGTGACTTCCAGGACTGTGGCC
>PVKN010002427.1:0-12580 GCA_004027915.1 Capromys pilorides | reverse complement strand
TTGCCAAACACCCAAGCCACAACACCATCAAGAATAATAGCAGTAATAAAGGAAAGAAGCCGATCCAGTCAGCGTAGAGTGCGGCAGGTGGCAAAGCCGCCATCTCCTCGGCAGCACCTGAGCGCAGGTACCGAGCGGGACTGTAGGCGCACCTGCCCTTTTCCAGATGTGCATGGAGCGTCCCACATCTGCGTGCCGCTGCGCCTCACACCCCGAGACAGTGCCAGCCCAGAGGGTGGCACTAAGCGAAGCTCCTCCTGCTGCAGGGAACCTGGGGCCGGACCAGGGAACTGGGAGTCCCCACCAGCACCCCCTCGGGGGTTGCTGACGCTGCTGCACTGGCTCGCTGCAGGCCTACCCACCCCCCAGCGAGTCCTGGTGAGAGAGTGGGAGGAGCCCGCCAGGCACTGCTGGAAGGCGCCTCAGGACCCTGCTGGGCTGCGCGCCTCTGAGCGCCCTGATGGAGCCGCGCCTGCACCCCTCCTCGGATGCTCACTGCTGGTCTGCTCCTTGCTCCCGCGAGATGCAGCTTGGTGTCCAGAACCCCAGTCATCGCGGCTGAGGTGGGCCTCCCAGCTCCAGCCACCTACACAGGGCCCCTCCCGGAAGCCACAGCGCACGTCCCCTGCGACGACATGCACATTCCTTCACAGGCCCTCCCGTCTGCACCTGACAGGGACATCAGCAGCCTAAAACCTGGGAATCTCAAGAACCCAGGGAGCAGCGGTCAGGGAGCCGGGCGGGGTCTCCCACGCACTACCTCCACGTGCCTGGGGCACCCTCCTGGGAGACCCGCAATAGGCTCCCATCGGGGCCACTGAGAAGGGCCTTCCCTCCGGTCCTCCACAGGCCAAAGGACAGCGTGGGGAGGAAGAGAAGAAGGGAGGGAGGGACCGAGGCAGACATGCAGGGCCTGGAGGTACATGGCTGAAGGAGCCACACGGTCCCTGCCCACTGCCATCTATCAGGCCACAGAGCTCAGAAGCGGAGAGTGAGGTTTCCAGGTGTCTCTCCCACAATGCTGGGTAGGTGACTGTCCCGGGAAGACCCTGGAAACGACATGTCTGGGAGTCCTATGGCTGCATAGCCAGGGCCTAACCAAGGGCTGGACACTGGGCACCACGTGGTGTCTGGTAAAGAAATGGATTCCCACTGTGTTGCTCTGTGAGTCAGGTATGGAGTGTGATCAAAACGTGCAGATACTGCTTGGTTTTAAGTTATTTAGGTAGGGGCTGGGGAGATAGCTCAGGGGTACAAGTGTCTGCCAGGCAAGTGCAAGGTCCTGAGTTTGATCCTTGGTTCCACGCACAAAAAATAAAGAAATTTAAAAAAATAAGTTATTCAGGTAAAAGATACTGTTATGGTTTGTGTCTACGTGTTCCTCCAAAGCCTCATGCAGTCATGGGGCAGCTTCTAGAGTTTGTGATTAATTCATAATCCAGGGCTAGGAAGATAGTTCATTAGAATAAGTGCTTGCCTGGCAAAAAAAAAAAAGAAAAAGGAAAAAAAAAAAAAAAAGCCGGGCGTGGGGGGGCACGCCTGTAATCCCAGCACTTGGGAGGCTGAGGCAGGAGGATCAGTGCAAGTTTGAGACCAGCCTGGGCTACAAAAGTGAGCTCAAGGCCAGCCTGACCTGCATAGCGAGACCCTGTCTCCAAAAGACAAAAAAAAAAAAAAAGATTAATAATCCAATGCTGATCCCCAGGGCAGATAATCTGCATTACAATATAAGGAGGGCAAAGAGGCTTGCTAGCTGCCACAGCTGCGGCTCCTCCCTTTGCCCTTTGCTGTTTTCTGCCACCAAAAACTTCCCTCTGGGGCTGGGCATGGTGGTGCACGCCTGTAATCCCAGCACTTGGGAGGCTGAGGCAGGAGGATCGATGTGAGTTCAAGACCAGCCTGGACTACAAAAGTGAGCTCAAGGCCAGCCTGAACTGCATAGCAAGACCCTGTCTCAAAAAGACAAAACAAAACAAAAAAACCCTGCCCTCTGCCTTGTGCTTCTCTGCCTTGGAGCCAGCGGAGGATGGACTGAATCCTTCACTAACTCTAAGCTAAGTAAGCCCTTCCTTCTTTAATTTTGTGTGTTGGGTATTTGGCACAGGAATGAGAGAAAAGTAACAGAGGCTTTCAGTCGGATTTATGTTGAGAATCAAGAGTAAAGAGCCCAGTAGGATGACTTAAAATGTTATGAATTGAGGGGCTGGGGAGATAGCTCAGTGGAATAAGTGCTTGCCTGGCAAGTGCGAGGTCCTAAGTTCAATTCTTGTTACCACACACACACACACACACACACACACACACACAATGTTATGAATTTGGCCAGAAAGGAACTGCCAATAAGCTGTGGACTGCAAAGATGGAGCTGAGAGGATCTCCACTGTCAAGAAGGAACAAGCGAATGGAAAGGATGCCTGAGGGCATCGTTAGGAGCAGCGAGTCTCCACCCTTTATAGCCTCAAAACTAGAAAAGTTAAAGCCTTTGGCTTGGACAAGAAAGCTGCAGCAGGGGCCACACCATGCTCCAGAGTGGCGGCAGCGTAGAGAATCTGTTCCTTAGAATCAGGTTCAGAGGCTCAGCGACCCATGCACTCGACCTCTACAGCTGAGAGAGAAGCAAGTCTGGCTACTGCTCCAGACCTAGGCACAGGCATGATGCAAGAGTTCCAAGGTTAAGAAGTCTTCCGCCTCGCTTTCAGAAGGCCTGGGAGGCCAGGCTGTGTGCCCCTGGGAGGGCAGTGTGTAAAGCCCTGAGTGAGAAGCCTGATGTGCAGTGGAAACCCCTGAAGTTTGGGAAAGCCAGGAGCATGGATTGTCTGAGGAAAGCTGCAAGGAGGGAGCAAAGCTGGCCTGAGAGAGGAGCCATGGGAGCTATCAGCAGAAGTGCCCTGGGGATGGAGCCATGTAAGGCTTTTGGAGCTCACAACATGTTACAGATTGCTTCGAATGTTCCACATGGAACTATACGACTTAATGTTTGCCCTTCTGGATTTTGGGCTTGCTTTGGTCCTAATACTTGGTGTCCTGCTGTGCGTACCTTTTGGAATGATAATGTTTATCTTGTGCCACTGAGTGTTGGAAGTGTTTAACTTTTCATTTGTACAGGGGCTCCTAGGTAAGACTTAGGACTTGGACTTTTCAGCAATACTGAAACTGTAGGACTGGGTGACCCTTAGAGGTGGACTAAAATGCCTTTTGCATAAAGGGATGTGCATGAGGTACAGGGGTGGAATGCTACAGTTTGTATTTAGGTGTCCCCCCAAAGCCTCATGGAGCCATTGGAGCACACTGTGTGCAGTTCTAGAGTTTGTGATTAATTCCTGACCCAAGGCTGGGATTATGGGTCTAAGGACTGTTGGGATTATGAGTGTGAGTGCTACACCTACCATGGGGCAGATAGCACCAGGGCAACAGAAGGAGAGAGGCTTGCTTCTGCCTCTGCTGCTGCTGCTCCTCTCTTGTGCCTTTGTTCTTTGCTGTTTTCTGCTGCCCTCTGCCACGTGCCTCTCTGTCTTGGAGTCAGCCAAGTAAGGACTGAAATCTCCACAAACTGTGAGCTAAACAGACTTTTCCTTCCTTAATTTTGGGTATTGGGTATTTTGTCCCAGCAACGAGAGAAAAGTAACTGAGACAGACACTTAGCCAAGACTCCCCTCAAGCCCTCCCCTTCACTTCCAACACACGTGTGCCAGGGGCCCAGCCACTGCCTGCAGCAGCTCGGGCATCCTCCTTCCTGAGGGTCTTCAGTTGCCCTGTCCTGCCACTTTAATGTCCAGAATTGATTCAGGTTTCCTTTTCACGGCCATTCTGACTTGGAGGAGGAGACAGTAGTCTCCTGGTGCTAGATCCAGTGAATATGGTAGATGAAGACACAGTGTCATGCCATGACCCTGAGTCATGGTGTGGGCGGTGGCAGAGCGTGGTGCCGTTTGGAGGAGACCTGCATCCTCCTAAGTGGAGTCTGTGCTCAGGCCACGGAAAAGGTGGGGCTCCCACCGCACCAGCTGCCGAAGCCCCATATTATGACTGAGGCTCGCAGGCTGAGCCTGGGGATGACGGTGGCTGTGGTAAGCTTGACGCCAGCATCGCCACAGACACAGAGGTGCCATGTTCCCCCAGCAGCACCAGCCCATGACCGTCTGTTGTCGTGGGCCAGGACGTAATCCCCAGCACAGGATGCTGTGTGTGGCACTGGACCTGCTGGGCACGCACTTCCTAGCCGTGACATTTCTCCCTCTTTTTCTTTGCCACCTTGGGTCTGCCCAGGAAACCAGACAACTACAGTGTGTCCCTGCCTCTGAGCTCACACAGGCACCCGTCAACCCACTGCCGAGCCTGGGGCCAGCAGCAGAGGACCCGAGGAGAGCAGCTGCCAGGGTCCTTCTCCAGAGCTCTGTCCCCCATCTGGCCCTTGGTCTCTTGCTTTGGCCCAGGCCCTGGCACAAAGCTGCCAGCAAGTAACTGGAGCTAAATTAGACTCAAAGGTTCCCTCTGCAGCCAGGCGTGGTGGTGCACGCCTGTAATCCTAGCACTTGGGAGGCTGAGGCAGGAGGATCAGTGTGAGTTCGAGACCAGCCTGGGCTACAAAAGTGAGCTCAAGGCCAGCCTGAGCTGCATAGGGAGATCCTGTCTCAAAAAGACAAAAAAAAAAAAAAAAAAAAAAAAAAAAAAAAAAAAAAAGGTTCCCTCTGCACTTGGGAGCTCTGTGGCCCTGGAGGATCTGTTCGCCTTTTATTTTTATTTTGTCTTTTTGAGACAGGATCTTCCCCTCGGTTTTTTTTTTGTTGTTGTTGTTTTTGTTTTTTTTGTGAGACTGGGGTTCGAACTCATGACCTTGCACTTACTAGGCAGGCCCTTGTGCCACGGAGCTATTTCCCCAGCCCCTTGAGACAGGATCTTGCTATGCAGTTCAAGCTGGCCCTGAACTCACTTTTGTAGCCCAGGCTGGTCTCGAACTCACACCGATCCTCCTGTGTCAGCCTCCCAAGTGCTGGGATTATAGGTGTGTGTCACCACGCCCGGCATTTTATATGCTTTGCTATTCTTTTTTTTTGCAGGACCGGAGCTCGAACTCAAGACCTTGCACTTGCCAGGCAGGCGCTTGTGCCATGGAGCTCTTTCCCCAGCCCCTTCAATCGCCTTCCAGATGATTTATGCGGCTGAAGTTGATTGAAAACTGTGTTATAATGAGTGGGAAAATCGTATCCCCTCCTGGGGCTGGGCACGGGGCATTTCCAATTCTAGCACGTGGCAGGAGCCGGGGAAGGGACAGCTGTCCAGAGAGAAGGCCCGATCTGGAATGGGGCTGGCAGTGGTCCGGACCCAGAGAAAGCAGGAGTGCCGGGAAAACCAAGACATTGGCATTCCTCGCCTACACGTGCACGCCCACACCAAAAACATTGAAGAGTGCGGCAGGGACGCCAGAGCTTAGACAATTCACAGGGACAACCCATGTAGCACACAGTTACCCACCACCAGGAAACATGGGGTGTCTCCGACCATCTGGGCCGACTGCCCCAATGCCCCTTGTTTTCTCTGCTGGCCCCTGTGACCAACACATGTTCCTCAGGACAGAAATGGGCGACTGCGAAGGCCACCACCCTGGAGCACCTGGGGTCTCCCTGGGGCCTGGGCCTCAACCCCCGAGGGCCTGGTTTCCTTCCTGCACCTTCTGCATGGGAGGAGGAGGACCAGGGCGCTCTGAGGCACGAGAGTCACACTGGGCCGAGAGCAGGGGGCCCAGGCCGCAATAACAGGAAAGGTTGGCGGCGCTGGGCCAGGGCTGAGTCCAGGGAAAACACAGCAGGCCTCACTTTGCTGGGCCTGAGTGGGGACATGGGGCCTGGCCATGCGGGAGGACAGGGCCCCCCTCCGGGGCAGCGTGACAGCTGCCAGGTCCAGGGGCAACAGAGGAGAGCAGGGACAGAGATTCCAGTCACAGCACTGGTGTGGTCAGGACTGCTGCCCCTGTTCCCAACGAGAGGGGAGAACTGGAGGCTGGAGAGAAGTGCCAGGCAGGGGTGGCTGCAGGAAGTCACAGTTGTATTCCCAGGCAGAGGGGCCAAGGGAGATGTTCATCAGAGCAAGAGAGAGGGGACAGGGGCTGGCAAGATAGCTCAGTGGTCTAAAGCTCCAGCTTAGGCAAGCTTAGGCAACTGCAGGGACTGTGGTTCAATCCCCAGCACCACATGCTGTGCCAGCCCCACCCTCAGGGCAGGCGGAGCCAGCCATAACATACACACACACATACATACACGCATACATACACACATACATACAGTTTAAAAAATAAAATTCAAATTAAAAAAAAGAGAGGAAAGAGAGAAGGGGACAGCAAAGGCCACCCCTGTAGGCTGTAGGGCACAACAAGGAGACGACCTCACCTTGCTTCTCAGATGTCTCCCGTCCCGGCCCTCACTGGTGACATTCAGGGCTCCCTGTGCCAGGTGGCCAGCTATACCTGGGAGGAAGCCACCCTGACACGCCCACCTCCACCACAGGCCACCCAGGTCACTGGCCGAAGCCTCCTCTGGGACCCGGCCCCTCTTCCTGTCCTCCAGGGCAGAGTCTGGGACCCCAGTCTGGAGGCAGCACAGGAGCTCTTTCCAGGTCTTGGCCTCTGCCACATATGGAGTCCAACGCCGAGCAGGCGAGGGCCTGGGTGCTGAGAGGCCGAGGCAGTGTGGTCCCTCGCGTGGATGCAGGCTGCTCTGCTCTCCTCCAACCTGGAGGCTGCCCCCCTCTGCCACCTCTGCCAAGTGCTGCTCTCCTGCCTTGGCCTCCAAGGGTGCCACTGAGCCCACACGTGGCTCTGATGGATGGCAGGACCCCAGGTGGCTGGGCAGCAGCTGACCGTCCGCCAAGAGGGGCCTAGCTCTAGACACTGCAGATCCCGACGGCAAAGCTCAGAGCCTAGCTAGGGGCCAACTGCGAGCCTTGGGACACTGAGAACACTGCAGGGGCTCACAGGCCAAAAAAAGAGGCCAGCTGCCTCAGGAGCAGGCGGATCCCCAAGCCGCTTGGGACCAACAAACTGCAAGGGCCTCTGGGCTGCGCTGTCATCAGGGAACACAGGTGGCGAGCAGCTCAAAGTCCAGAGGGAGAGCCGGCAGCCAGCCAGCTAGAACAAGACTGGCCGGCGGCTGCAGTCCCTGAGAGCGTCCCCTGCGGCCGGCAGGCAGAGGCTGGCTCCGGACGCCCAGACCTGCAGTCCTCGCGGCCTCGCAGGCTTTCAGGAAATGATTTCTGGACACGCTCTCTGAGTCATAGTTGCACCATGTGATCAATGGTGCAAATCTGATTGAGTGGTGTTTTTTCCAATTCCTGAATTTCCACACTTGGGTTTCCTGCATACTTACAGGGAACCCCATACTTATGCAACGCCGGCATGGGGCAAAGAATGCCCACAAGCCACACCAGCCAGAACCTAGTCTGCAGCTGCTCTGAGGTTCCCCTGCTTCTCCCCATAAAGACAAAATCCAGGCTCCAGCTGCTGACTCTGGTTTTGAGCCTTCTTGCGTGACCGGCAAACTCCAGAGAACCCGGACAAGCCCTGGCCTCTTGGAGCCTCCACGCACGTACCCGAGCCCTCGCATTGCTAAGTCACTGGGAGGTGGGCAGGTCCCCTCCCTCAGGCCTCTGACCTTTGGCCCTGAGGCAACCGGACAACCCCCACAGCAGCAATGCAGGCCCAAGCTGGGCCGTCCCCTCCCCCCATGACGAAGCGCTTTTCGGCCCCAGCCCAGCCCCTGTGGTCGGTAAGATGCTGAGTCACGGTGCCCTGTCCCCCCAGCCGTAAAATGCCGAGTCACGGTGCCCGGCCCACCCGGCTGTGGCTTCAGAATCCAAGGCCGGTTCTTCCCGGCCCAGAGCTCCCTCCGGAATCAGCGCCGCAGGCATCAGTTCCGGAAGGCCCCGCCCCGCCCCCCTGGCGCCTCTCCAAGTCACGCGGAGCCCTGGGCGGACAGAGGCCTGGTCAGTGGGGCCGCACAACAGAGACTGTATGGAGACGCCACAGGCTTGGAGGGGGCCGATCTGACCCCCGGGGCTCCCTAACGTGGGGGGCAGGCTCAAACTAACACACACGCCAGGGCACAGCCGCACGCAGGCAGGCAGGCACACACCCGCCTTCTGCTCCTCGCCCCCAGCCAAGCTGTCCTTGGTTCTGCGGCGCTGCACATGCGCACGTTGGCCGAGCCCAGAGCCCACCGCCTGTGCCTCCTGGGGTCCAGCTTCCATCGCCTCTGTCTAGCTGGGCCCTGTGACCTGGGCCCTGCAGCCAGCGCAGCTGGCCTCACATCAGCCCTTCAAGGCTGTCTTTCCTCTGCACCTCCTGGGCCAGCAGCCCAACCAGAGGTCTGGGGCTCCTACCTGCTCCATACTCTCTGTTCAGGCGCCTGGTCCCGTCTGGCCCGTGCCCTCTGAGGCTCTCAGATCTGTTCCCTTGTCCTCTGCTCTCTGCTACCCTACTGAAACCCAGGCAGAAGGGCTCCACCATGGATCATGCGTTCCGCTGTTCAGGCATTAGGACTACGCGAAAAGCACCTTGCGAGATACTGGGGAGGAGAGAAGCAGGAGCTGCGGGGCAGCACTCAAGGCCCACCCTGGGACAGAAGACAACCGAAGGCCCACACAAGCTGGGCTCAGCCTTACCCTGCCAGGGCTGGGCGCTGGGCACCTTCTAGTCCCAGCACCTGGGAAGCTGAATGGGAGAATCTCTCGAGCCCAGGAATCCAAGACCACAGAGGGACATAGTGAGGCCCTATCTCAAGAAAAGAGTGGGGGAGCCGTTGGGTGCTGGCTCGGCCTGCTGAGGCCCTGGGTCGGCTCTCCCCGCTATGCTATGCACTTATAGGTGTAAATATTCTACACACATACGGTGGCACCGCCCTTCCTCCGGAGCGCAAGCCATTGTTTCCATCTTAATTTTGTTCACATCTTCTGCCTCACAGCTTTTCATCTCAAGCCGCAAAACCTGCCAGCTGTCCTTGATGGCTTCTGACAGCCCTTTCAAGGAAGAATAGATCATCTTCTGCTCCTTCCTCTCAGGTTGTCTGGGCGCTGTTTTAAGGCCTGGATTTTTTTTTTTTTTAAATTTATTTATTTATTTGTTTGCTTGTTGTTTGTTTGTTTCTTTATTTATTCATTTTTTTGTGGCTGGCTCAGCCTGCCCTGGTGGTGGCGCTGGCGCAGCATGTGGTGCCGGGGATCGAACTGCAGTCCCCGCAGTTGCCTGAGCCCTCCTAAGCAGGCGCTTTAGACCACTGAACCATCTCGCCGGCCCTAAGGCCTGGATTTTTAAACACAGCATGAATCATTCTTCCCAAGGATATCAGAGGTGCAGACGTCGTTGACAAAGCCCATCCTTCTCCCCTAGCTTGAACCACCCACTGCACTGGGGCAGCTGTGCCAGCTCCACACCCACGGAGTCCTCAGGACTGCGTGGCTCCAACTTCGTGGTCACAGCGACCTCGCCTCTCGTGCACAGCCACCAGCTCCCAGTGGGTATGGTGCCTTCTCCACAGCAGCGAGGCGAATCCACCCTCATAACCTTTTCTCTCCCAGATGCTGCCTTTTCCACACACTCTTCCGTGTGAGCTTTGGTGCCACCATGTTCTGTGGAAATGGCACTAGATCTGTAGGTTTGGGGGTGGGAGTGGGCACCCTTACGAGGCAGAGCTTTGCCTGTACGAGGTGTGCCCCTCGCCCCACTGGCTTACATTAGCTTGGAGTCCACATGCACGTCGGTGTCCTCCCTCCCACTCCACTTGCACTGGTGATGTTCTGCCTGTCTGTGCTGCTGCGCTGGAAAACTTCGAGTCCTGCTCGTAGGGACCCGGGTTCTCCTATCCCAGTGGTTTCTCTGTTGATTCAGTGGGAAAGTTGCTAAACCAAAGTCAGAGCGGTGTGGCCAGGGCCTACCCAGGAAGCCGAAGTGCTTGTGGTGGCGAAAGGAGCTGCTCCCATGTCCACCCCTGCCTGGCGCAGTTTTTAACGTTTTGAGTGCACTTTGGCAGTGTACAGTGGTTACGCTCGTTGTGGGGGTGGCTGCGTGTACATCATGCGCCTTATTCTGCTCCGTGGCTGCACCCGGGCCTCTGCCCACGACCCCAAAAGCCTCCAGCCTGGGTGCGTGTTGCCATGGATACCGGGAGGCTGCAGAGCCACCACCAAAGCTCCCCTGTTTTCATCTTGGCAGACCTGCTTTTTTTTTTTTTTTGCGGGATCGCAATTCGAACTCATGACCTTGCACTTGCCAGGCAGGCACTTGTGCCATGGAACTATCTCCTAGCCCCCAAAGCTGTTTGGTTGAGGCCTGGGGATCCAGGTGCCTCTTGCTCGGGGCCTGAGAAAGACCCAGGGACAGGCCTCGGCAGGCCTGAGCTGCCTCGCTGCGGCGTCCTCCGGCCCCTGGACCCCTGTCCATCTCCCCCAGAGCGGTCGTAGGCGCAGGGCCTGGGTCTGGGCTGCGTCTCCAGAGCCGACAGCCTCCTGTCTGCTGTAACTCAGAGGTCCCTCTTTTCAGTGTTGAGCACCAACACGGTTCCTCCCCTACCCGAGGTGGCGTGCGGGTCCGGGGTCCCCCGTGACGCCGTCCATTTGGAGCGGCCGAGCTCTCAACGAGGAGGCCGGGGTGCGGCTCCGGGCCCAACTGTGGTCCCAAGGGGCCCTGCGCACGTGTCCCCAGCGCCCAGCCTAGGGACAGAGCTGAGCGTGCGGCCCCACCCTCGCCTCCTTCCCCCGCGCCCGCGCCCCCGCCCCCGCCCCGGGCCCCCGTGCACCAGCGGAAGAGGCGGGGCCTCCGCCAGTGGGAGCGCTAATTGGCCTCGCGCGCGTGACGCGAGCATCCTATAAAAGCCGCCGCGCCGGCGCGCCGCTGTTCTCCGCCGAGCGTCGCCGCGGTCTCCTGCTTCAACAGTGCTTGAACGGAGCCCGGCCCTCGCCCGCCCTCGCCGCCTCCCGCCCGCACCGCCGCCGCACAGCCCAGCCCAGCCCAGCCTCGCCAGCCGCCGCCATGACGACCGCCTCGCCCTCGCAGGTGCGCCAGAACTACCACCAGGACGCCGAGGCCGCCATCAACCGCCAGATCAACCTGGAGCTCTACGCCTCCTACGTCTACCTGTCCATGGTGAGCGCCTCCCGGCCCGGCGTGTCCTGGCTAGAGGCCGTGCCGCGGGCGGTCGTTGTGCAGCCGCCGCCGCTTGGCGGGTGCAAGGCGGCCGCGCCCGGGGTTGCCTGGTGACTGCGCGAGGTCCCCGGGGACGGGCGCGCCCTGGAGGCCTGGAGCAGCCGAGGGGGAAGTTCCCGAGGCGCCGCGGCGGGCGCAGCCACTGACCTCGCCCTCGGCTGTCCCCTGCGGGGTATGAACTTTGCAGCGCCAGCTGGAGCTGCGGAGTTCGCGAGCCTGCTAAAAACAAAGCGTAGGGGAAAATACTCGGCGCCCCGTCTCCAGGCAGGCAGGTTGGGTGTATCTGGCCGGAGAAGTTTCCCTACAGGCACTGTTGGAGATGGTCGATAAACGTTCTTCTAAAGCTGCATGAAGTAATCAAGTATCAGTAACCAGGTCTCAGGTTTTTGGTTTTTTGTTCGTTTTTGTTTTGTTTGGTCTGAGACAGGGTCTCGCTGTGTAGCTCAGGCCGGCCTTGAGCTCACTTTGTAGCCCATGATGGTCTCAACCCACACCAGCCCTCTTGCCTCAGCCTCCTGAATGCTGCGATTTCAGGCGTGCACCACCACACCCCGCAGTTTTCTAGGTTAGAGTAAGAGCTTAGTCCCTTTCAGGAGCACCCGGGTCTGCCTCTTCAGCCCCGGCTCCTCTTGCTGCCCTGAGAAGGGCGGGCAATGCCCTCGGCACCTCTGTGTGACAGCTGCCTTCCCTCTCTTCGAGTCTTACTATAAGTGGTTGTGTTTGTTTTCAGTCTTACTACTTTGACCGCGACGATGTGGCTCTGAAGAACTTCGCCAAGTACTTTCTTCACCAGTCTCACGAGGAGAGAGAACACGCCGAGAAGCTGATGAAGCTGCAGAACCAGCGCGGCGGCCGGATCTTCCTTCAGGATATCAAGGTGAATGGGGAGGGACCCCTTCCTGTGTACAGTGATGGCTCAGGGTTGCGGGGGCTGCCGCCTGCACTGACGTGGGCACAGTCGGGGGCAGGGCCAGCAGGGCAGGACTCTTGGGGCGTCTTGGGCTGGTTGCAGAGGGTTGATCTAGTGCCTCTTGCTCAGAAACCAGACCGTGATGACTGGGAGAACGGGCTGAACGCGATGGAGTGCGCGCTGCACTTGGAGAAGAGCGTGAACCAGTCCCTGCTGGAGCTGCACAAGCTGGCCACGGACAAGAACGACCCCCATGTGAGTTAGGAGCCTGGGGTGGCGGCAGGGGGCCCCCTGCGTGTGGGAGAGGAGGCTGACTATGTCTTCCCCCGTCCTAGCTGTGTGACTTCATCGAGACGCACTACCTGGACGAGCAGGTGAAGGCCATCAAAGAGCTGGGTGACCACGTGACCAACCTGCGCAAGATGGGAGCCCCCGAGTCCGGCATGGCGGAGTACCTCTTTGACAAGCATACCCTGGGGGAC
>PVKN010002426.1:0-42613 GCA_004027915.1 Capromys pilorides | reverse complement strand
ACTATGAATACAAACATATGAAATGTATTAATTATTATAACTCTCCTATTAACTGGTTTAGAAACTATTTTATTGTTATTTTATTTTTTCCCTTTAAAATAAAAAAAATCGAAATAGAGATAGCAACACTTGTATGGCAGTGGAGAGGATTAAATACAATAAAATGCCATCACATTGGCTAGCATATAACAGGCCCTAAATAAATGAATCAATTATTGAAATCTATTTCCATTTCTTTACCTATTTGGGAGAATGAGAATTAGAGCATGCTTTCATTTTACTATGCTGATGTTTTCTGGGCCTTGTTTTAGTTTTCGTTTAAATGTAGGATCAGTGGAAACTCCAGGGTTCATGTGGAAGGAGCCCTGTGGTTACCAATCAGTGAGGCTGAGGCTTCCCATTAGCACACACAGCCAGGCTGACATCTGAAACACGCAGGCAGGGCAGAGCTGCAGCCCGCCACTCTGAAGCAGCTGAATCCCTGGCTGGACCTCTCCTACAATTTATTCCTGGGTCCCCGCAGTCACTCATGTGACTTGGGTGGTTAAGGCACTAATGGTAGTTACTCATTAGCAGCTGTGAATGAGACCCCCAGCGAGCAGCAGTCTGGGTTTGCTGGAGTGTCCAGGGCGCCTGCTCATCAGCATTCGTAACAACACTTCAATGAAACATCAAATAGTGTCACACTAAATCTGCCTGGGGTGACAGAGGTTTACTCCCTTCAAGTTAACTTCTGGTCGTCTCCTAACACCTTGCTTCTCAAATACACAGACAGGATGGGCCCCCTGCTCCACACAGTGCATCACACCCCATCACATCCAGATCTTCGGTAAATCCCCTTCCTTGCCTTTCTATAACAAATCCAGAGCTCAAACACCAAGTAATCCTTCTCTAGGGAAGGAAAAGCTACTGGGACAGCTAAAGCAAATGCTCATGGGAGGGCAGGGGAGAGTGCGCAGACGGAGCAGACGGAGCAGGTAGGAAGCCAGAGAGGATGTAGACACAGAAAACCACATCATCCAGGAAAGTGAGTGTGTGCTGAGGCCTGTAGTTGAGGACATTGGTGGGGATGGTGTGTGTGTGTGTGTGTGTGTGTGTGTGTGTCCTTCCTGTGAGTCTGAACACCAGCCAACTCTTAGAATAAAAGCAGACTGGGGATGAGCAAAGAGATAGCCACAAGTGTACTTGGAAACACTGCTGAGGTTCTGGGATGTGCACCCCACGAGGCTGGAGGAGAGAGAAGGAGGGAGCAGGGAGGGGGCTTCAGAGAGCGCGCACCGGAAGGAGGAAGCCTCTACAGGATAGCCTTCTGAGTGGGTCATCCCCAACCTTGTCTGAGACACATGTGCTCATTCTCTTTTCAAAAAACGAGACTTCTAGGCCACAGCCTGTTTTGGAAGGGCCTCTCTGCCTTTTCTGTCAAGCAACCAATGAAGCAGCCAATTAACCAAGAGTTCTTCAACAAGCTTCTCTTTTTTCTCACACCAAGACTCAGATGGGATTTTTAAACCATTAAAGAGCTCGTTAAATATAAAATGGTACCAACAAGATAGCCCTACCCAAGAAGCAGCTGTGCCCTCCCCTGTCCTTCCTGCCCTTGGCAAGGCCCACATCTGTGCAGGTAGCTATGGGTCTCAAGAAGGATCAGCACCTGCGACCCAAGTAACTGACAGCAATTTGATTCCTCAGTTCTGCAAGGATGAACCACAAAAGGTACCACAACCTTATCCACTAACCCAGGGTAAACATAGGCCCCATATCACCTCAATGTTATATAACACACCATACAGTATTTGTAAACAAAAGCAGGAAAAAAAATTTAAGTATGACTTATAGGATTCTTCCTTAGTGCAAACAAACTTAACTCTTAAGAGTTGAAAAAAAGTAGCCGCTTAGGAAGCCAAGGAGGACAATATTCGTAAGATAATGCATGAGAACAGGCTTTATATAGTACATAGGACTCTGTGCATGTAACTGGATATCGTGATTGTTATTGTCAACAACTCTGACCAAGAGGAGGAAGAACAGAGCTTTGAAAAGGAAAGAGAAACAGTGAGGTAAAGGAAGCAGCTCTGCTGACTCCAAGATTTGGGCTCTAAAATGTATGAACAGCCAAGTGCAAATCGTACTTAGCAATCTACAGAGTGCATGCAAATGAGTGTCACAAGCCATGTGTCAGCACCAGCAGGGCAACAGCTCTTGAGATGCACATGTAACTGAGTGCCCAGAACAGTGACTGTGTGGGCTCTCAGTGAGAGGCACCAGTGGGAGAGCCTGGCCTGTGTGCTGGGGCTGGTGGCCTTGCAGATGCACGGCCAACCAGGGAGGGATGATCTTGGGGACAGGAGGCGGGGTCAGGAAGGCTCCATGGGTGGGTGTCCCCTGGATGAAGTTGTCTTGGCATCCGCGCACCACCCGCCTGCCAGGGCTTACTACCAGGAATGCCAGCTTTGAGAAGACAGCTCCGCCTAATCATCTCCTGGGGAAGAAGCATTCCAGGGCTGCGCAGACATCTGGGAGACTGTCAGGGCCATGGGTGATCTCCATGCTTGGGGCTTCCCACCTCTCCTACTCTCACACGCCCCAGGCAAATGCAGGCCAGAATCTGAGATGAACTTGCCCCAGGTCATCATGGCTCCACACAAATCCTCCAAAGCACCCAGGTGTGAGCAAACCCCCCATCCTCCTTTGCCTCCCCCACTTTCTCCAGGCTTCAGACCCCTGGCTCCCCCACATTACCCCTCATAGCCACGGCAGATCCCATCCATGCCTGTTAAGTGCACCCACTCCCAAATCCTACAACACCCACAGCCCCTAAAATGCTTCTGAAATTGCAGAACAAGGATGGACCAGTGTCCTTTGAGATAAGAATCCAGCCCCATATGTCATGCGGGATGACATACATGAAATGAAATGGCATTCCTAGTGGAGAGGAGTCTGTGGTTGCCTGTGAACCCCTTAAATTATATGCTGGTGAATTTCTGGGAATCACTACAATCACTAACATTGCCAGCTACTGTGAGGTAGTCACTATCCAAGGGTCTAATGCGTGTCAGTTCATATAACCCCTACCTAAAAGATACAAAAGACAAGGAGACGGAGGTACCAAGTGGTTAGATAACTTGCCCAAGTACACAGCCAGTAAGCAGTGGAGCAGGGATCCAAACCCAGACCACCTCACTCCAGAGACCCTGCCCCTGAAACCCCCTCCCCCGCTGTGCCAGCTCACTGGGAGCCTCAGAGAGGCTCCCAGCCTTAGGAGCTGTCACTGTTTGGAAAGCAGGGCCCGCCTTCTGCATTTGTCTGCGGCGCGCTGGAACGGTGCCTGGCCCGTGGGAGGACCCTCATTCTCCTTTGGCAGCTCTCTTCTTTCTTCTGGAATGCCTCTTTCTCACATTCCCTCGCTGCATCTTGGCACTTGGTGCTGAGGAGGCCTGAATCACACACTGGGCCTTTGCTTCCAGGTCTTTGTTCTCGGCCTGCTCGCGGTAGCATTTACTCACCTCTCTGCCTTTCCTCCTCTCCATCCTCCCGCTTCACCTGCTGTCTCTGTGAATCATGCCCACTCCATGCCCCGGCCTGGCGTGCACCACCTGCTAGCTGACGACCACCTGCTTGGAGCGGCAGTTGGACCAAAGCCACAAGGCTGGTGGGACTCAGCACGCACTCTGCCTCTGCTTGTGAGCCTCTGAGGGACAGTAGCTCCTCAAGCAGGCAGGAGAGAAGGCTGGTTCTCACCAGAGACAGACAGCTCACTGCTGGGCAGCTGCTCCAGGGGCCCAGAGGGTGGCATTAGAGCATTAACCCCGCACCTGGCCCCCAGGCCACCGAAGGCCAGGAGGAAGTATAGTAGTTGGGGCGACGCACTGAGCACATCACACCAGGCAGGGGCCACCTGGCATGAAGGACGCTGTGCCCCTCTGTTTGCGAAGGCCCCGAAGTTAAACTTCCACCACCAGCTGTATCTCTGGTGGGCATTCAACACACTTTTCTGTGGTCCCCAGGTTCCAGAAGAACGGAATCAGGAATCTTTTAACAGTAAGTTATAAACTCACCCGTCATGTCCAATGGAGGCTGAAATCTGTTATCCTCTGACAGGAGCTCTGTGGTTTGTATAAAATGAGTGGGTGGAGATGCCAGGGGGTGGGAAGAGGCCTGGTCCTCAGACACAACGACTGCTGCCAGCGAGTGCTGGCCCTGGGTTTGTTTCCTGTTCCAGCTGAGCCTCGGAAGGAGCCAAGTGCCCACCTCGATCCCCTCTTCAGAATAACAGCTACAGTTGAACATTTTTTCAGAGCTCAATTGTGTATTTGTTCCCTCTCGTGGCCTTTTCTACCACAAGAGGACTAGAGAGACGATCTGAGAGAGCAGCTGGCCTTCAGCACCATGCCATGTGCCCCGCTTTGAGAGAGAAGGTGGTGCAGATGCTTGGTTGATCTGGTGCCCCGGTGCCAGGAGTGCACTTCTCTGTGCCCCGGTCTCCCCTTTGTGCCTCAGTCTCCCCTTTGGTTAAAGGGACCAGTGCTCACCACTTCAAACAAGGCCGCTCACATGAGTACATGTCTGACTCTGCAGAATGGCGTGGGGCAAACTTATTTTATTGTGGTATTATCTCTGAGAGAATACAAAATAATTTGTATTATTAGTTCTGGCCATAGTTTGGGCCTCTGTGATGGTGTCTTTCGACATCAATAAACATATCAACTGCCCTGAAGATCTTCAAGAGGAGATTTGGGGGGAGGGCTGGAGAGTCATTTACATGACCCTTTTCCTTCTCTGGTCCTCCTCTCCCTGGGGCAGGCAAGTGCTCGTTTTACTGCCTGGCAACCAGACTGGGACTAAGCTTGTTAAAATATGAGTGTTTTTTTGGCTGGAGTAGCAGAGAGCCTGCAGCCCTATGGAGAGAGAAAAATTGAACACACCAGGCCGTGGCTCCAGAAAGGGGAAGAATTAGGCTTCACACCGAGCAGGCTGAACCATGGCATTCTTTAGATAATGCTTAACAAACCCCCAAACAAAAGCAGCCAACTTAGCTGCATGTTCGTAAAATGTATTCTCAGCAGATTCGAGCTTATTGAAGCTCTGAGTTGCTTTGCAGCCAGGGTCCCCGTCCTAAGCTTCCCGTTTTTCTGAGCCGCTCCCCTCGTCTGAATTCCTACAGATTCTGCCAATCAGAATTCCTCACCTCAGGCTGAGGGGGCTTAGCAACCAAGGTAGATGGTGGTGCTTCTCAGTATGAACCTTACCCTTAAAAAACAATCCTAACCTCAGAGCACCCCAGCCCGGCAAGCCATCATCTGTGGCCCCTCCTCTAGGGGATGAGGCCTGGTTCTTTCCAGAGGAAGAAGCCAGGGTGCATGCAGGAGGGTCCCTCCCTTCCCGCCTACACCACTTGCTTCCAGGGACACCTCTCATAGATGTTCAGTGCCACAGTTGGCTGTTTAGTAACATGGTCCTGAATGTTCAGCTTGAGAGCCTTGTTTGTTTATTGTTTTGTTCGACGTTGCATTGTAATTGTTCCTTCTAAAACTACGGTTATCATTCATACTGCTAGTTTGCACGTACCTAACCAGAAAGCAGCTTGATGAAATGGAAGGCATGCTTTTGTGGGGTGGTCTGATTTTTCTGTTGTAGAATTTTTAGAGATAGGAGAATGGCAAAAGGTGCAGAGGCAGGCTACTTTATCTGGGATCTGACACAATCGCAATACAATCAGCATCCACCACCAAACTTTGTAACTGTAAATCTAGCTGCTGCTCTTCTGTAGCCTCCCTGTGGAATCACACAGATGCCTTTCCCAAAGTCCCTAAAACCTGCACCCCAGATGGTACCTTTGCAACCATCACTGGAGGGCCTGGAACTCAAGGTCTAGAGATTGGATTGCTGTTCTTCCACACACCCTATCTAAAAATATAAGGAGAGCAATGTTTCCCACCCAAGAAAGCTCCTCTCCAAAATGTGGAGAATTAGTCATGGTGACTCAAGTCCCACCAGTCGCCTGCTAACTGACTTCAGGTGGGGTTCTCCGCTTGAGACCTTCTCCCCCACAAAGTGAAAAAAAAAATCTATCCTTTGTAGAACTCCCACTCTGGAGTGAGCAGGAAAAAGAATAGAAAGTACTTTTATAGCTTCCGAGAAAGGCAATGCAGAAACGCAAGATAGTTTACGCTCTGAAAACACTCAGGCTCCCTTGCAGTGTCTCACCTGTGGTCACTCTGAATCCTGCCTACATGAGAGCATCAGCTGAAAAGGTAAACCCAACCCCAAAGCCAGGCCTGGCGCCAGCAGACCAGAAGTCTATGTGGACCTGTACCTAAATGGTCACCAACTCAGGTCTGGAAGATTATTTATTTATTTGGTACGGGGCTCACTGCACAGCTTGGACTCATTGTGATCTTCCCGACTCAACCTCTGTAATGCTAGGATTATAGGCATGCACCACCACGCCTGGTTTCAGTGGCTGGC
The DNA here is from genome assembly GCA_004027915.1 of Capromys pilorides. Lineage (NCBI taxonomy): Eukaryota > Metazoa > Chordata > Mammalia > Rodentia > Capromyidae > Capromys > Capromys pilorides. The sequence continues at coordinate 36,148 of PVKN010002426.1, read as the reverse complement.
ATGGCATTTGGTACTAGGAATTGAACCTGGGTCCTTGCACCTGCCAGGCAGACACTTAGAATGCTGAGCTATCTCTCCAACCCGGGTCTGCTAGATTTAAGTGATTCCCACTGAAAACTCAAGGCCAGAAAACATGTCAAACACGGAACTTGACAATAGAGTCTAGCTCTGTTCCAGCAGACAAAAGAAATTCCAGGATCACTGACAGTGAAGCAAGAGGACTGGCACATAACGAACAGTGTGAGGCTGACCGCAGGCCACGAGGAAAAGCAGGCTTCGGCATGACGGTCACAGATGTACATGGGAAATCAATGAGGGCATTTATGTGTAAACAGTGGCTGTTTGCTAAGGATGACCACTCAGCCCTAAGTACACATGTGTATTTGTGTGTGTGTGCATGTGCATGCATGCGTGTGTGTGTGTGTGTGTGTGTGTGTGTGTGTGTGTAGCCGCAATGCATAGTCCATTAAAAATGAAGCTACTGGGCCAGGGAGATAGTTCAGCAGTCTAAGTGCCTGCCTGGCAAGTACAAGGACTTGGGCTTGATCCCTAGCACCACACAATGTGCCAGCCCCATTCCATGCTGACCCTACCTCTGGCCCGCTTAGCTAGCCACTGAAACCGGGCATGGTGGCGCATACCTGTAATCCCAGCACTGGGCAGGCTGAAACAGGAGGAATTACTATGAGTCCAAGCTGCATACTGAGACCCTGTACCAAATACATAAAAAAACTTAAAGCACAATGAAGCTGTTGCTTAGCATATTGCCCATAGTGGAAGTTCAGCAACTAAGCTGTGCACTGCTCAGCAGTTCTGCTCACCTTTAGATGGCCCATGTGATTTAAGGGTGCTTATTTTTTTTCCTCAAAGATGACAGCACATCTCCCTGGTAAATCAGACTTTCACTCAGACCCCAATGATGACCAGGCCCAGGTGTCAAGTGACTGTCCTGCCTGCACAAGAGGCCTAGATGCTCCGGGGAAAGGACAGAAAGACACACACTGCACCTTCCTGCCTCAGACCACAGCCCAGACACTGCTTGCTGGCAAAGGAGGGCCCGGCCCCTTCTGCACACCCTGCCCAGAGAATCCATTCCGTCCTGTGTGTTCCCCACATCCATAGCCTGACGAGTCCCAGAGCCCTGTGTCCAGTCACCCCCAACTCCAATTTCAAATTGAAGTGCCCAGGGCCACTGCCACATTGCACAAGTCAATCTCCACACAGCCGCAGCCCTTTCTGTGCCCTCCACCCATCACTTGGGCTGTCAGAGCCAACCAGTCCGGGCATCTCTGTCTGCCTAGAAGTTATCCTGAGTGCCTGCCCATTACCCACCTCCATGTCAAATCCTCAACCCATCCTACTTGGCCTCCAACTCATCCACTGCTCTTCATTTCTCAGGCCCCACTACTGTCTTCATCCCTTGTCTTCCTAAATTGGCACTCAGCAGCCAGTGATCTTTCAAAGAGGTAAATCAGACATCCCTACTCTGGGGGAAAGCCTTCCAGCAGGTTCCCAATGGGTTTAGTGTAGAAGCCAGAATCCCTACTCTCATTTACAAAACAGCCCAACTCTCCCTTTGCTAACTCCACCCTCAAGTCCTGTAACTATTCCCTTACTCGCCCAACCGCAGTGCACTGCGTGCTTCCTCCGCTTCAACTGCCGACCTTGTTTCTTGTGTGCGGCTTTCCACTGGCCGTGTTTCCTTCCCCTTCTTAAGCCACTTCTTCATCACCCAGCTCCTTCACACAGATGACTCCTGGCCTTCCGCTCTGAGCTTAAGTAGGTGTTCCCTGACCCTGTCGCCTAGGAAACCCACCTGCTCCCCTCACCACAGGCCTGGCAGCACCAGCCCTGCATCATCCTGCTTTCTTCCCTGCTTGCCAATTCCTACATTGTGCCCTCCAACCCCGGGGTAGCTCTGTGTGTGCAGAACCACATCTGAGTGATTAGAACAGAGTCTGGCATAGCACAGGCTTGCCAAACAGTTTTCGAATGCATGGCTCTTCTCTCATACTCAATAAAATCCACATACCTGTAATTCCACCCCTTTGGAAAGCTGAGGTAAGAAAATCCCAAGTCTGAACCCAGATGGGCAAGTTAGCTATATGGAAAGATGCTGTCTCAAAAAATGAAAAGAAAAGAAAAACTAAAATCTCTGGAAATGTAGCTCAGCACAAAATCACTGAGCTCAAGTCCCAGTATTGTGAGAAAAAATAAAAACTATAGAAACACTGCTCGTCACAGCTCTTCACCCACTGGCTGAGACTGATCTCATTCTTATTGTCTGCAATATGCAGCCCCACAAGCTAATGGTTACTTCACACTTCGAACCCCTTTGTCAAAAGGAGGAGGCAGCCAAAAGAAATTGCTAAGAAACCATCAACTCGATCAGCAAGTAGTGAAAAAAAAAAAAAAATAAGCAAACAAAAAAAAAAAAAAAGATACAAACCGGCTGTCTTCACCCATTCTTCACCATTTACGATCTGCCTCATTGGTATAGACACCAATATTTAAGAAACAATGTTGAGATCAAGAAAGGTAAACTTGAATCTGGGACTCAGCCGTTGATTACACACGGGATGCACAATCCATGCTTCCCTCTGCACCTTATTGCCTATCTGGTAGGTGAATGTAACATCAACCCTGGCACCTGATGGGGTCTTGGAGAGGAACAAACACGTGTAAAAAGAGGCTTCGTGCCTTTGCACTTCGTACACCAAAGGGTGCAAACTGTAAGGGTTGTCAGCATTACTAGGAGAAGCAGCGTCTCAGCGGCCGCAAGGGTCTACCCGGGCACTGACTTCCTTGACGTCGTCTGATTGCTGGGGTCCGGGGACTGTGCCTGGGGTTGGAACCAGAGATGCAGAAGGGCTGCAGAAGAAGCATCCGTGAAGCCCGCATCCTAACGACAAACAGCAAGGGCTCATTCTGCGAGTCAAAGCTAATATTCCGAGCTGGTGGGCAGGCTGGCTGTGGAGGTCAGAGTTAATTACAGCCAGCGGTGCTGTATGTGGTGCCTACCCAGGCCCCTCCCCCGGGAACAGCCACATTCTAAAGCGGAGCTGGTGGATATTAGCGCTCAGTGATTAGCATATGCCCACGGGGCCTTTTAAACTTTCCTCCCCTAGTTAAAGCCTTCGTTTTCAGCAAGATTTATGGGCGCATCTTCTGAACACAAGCAGGTTTGCCAACGCGGAAGTACACTCATTTATGAAACCTCTGCCTGAGCAGCCTCATGGGAAGAAAGGCATCCTGGACACGGGTGTCCTTTCCCTGAGGGGTGAAGGGAGCAGCAGCCCTGCCCAGCCTAAAACAGTCAGGAGTGTGAGACGCAGCCAGAGGGAAAATACATGGGACACTGCCTTTAGGAGAGCCAGAATGCCTCAGTTTCGCCATTTGTGAAGTGGGTTCCCCTCACCAGGCTCCGTGTTTGCAAGAATGCCGTTTCTTCCTTAGTCACACAGCCATGATGCTATTCATTTAAAAAGCGAATGTCCTAAGACCAGTTGTGCACACCAATAATCCCATCAGTTAGGAGAGGCTGAGGCAGGAGAACCCTAGGTCAGAGCTAGCCTGAGAAACCTAGCGAGACCTTTGCTCAACATAAAAAAGGCTGGGGATGTAGCTTGCCTAGCATGCACAAGAGCACAGGTTCAATCCGCTGATTGGTAAAAGAGAAAAAGGAAGAGGAGGAGGAAGGGGAAGAGAGAGAGAAGAGTCAATGTATTTCCTTACACTCCAGGAGACTGAGGCAGAAAGACCACGAGTTTCAGCCCAGCCTGACCAGCCAAGGACTTAAAGAAACCCTGTCATATATTTTTTTAAAAACTGTTTCTAAGAGCAACTTGGGGATGTAACTCGGTATAAAGGCCTTGTTTTAATCTCCAAAGAAAGAGGGAGGGATGGAGGGAAGCAAAGAGACAGTGGGAGAGGAGAGAACAGGAAAGTTAGTGAGAGAAAGATGGAGAGGGAGAAAGGAAAGAGACAGAAAGATTATTAATCTGGAACAGGCAGAGGGAACTCCCAGTCTGGATGGAAAAATGTAGTGAAGGAAGTAAAACCATTCTCACCTTGGCGACCGAGCCTGCCCCGCAAGTATATCCTCAGATGGAGCGACTTCTTCTTGACCTCCGACCCACTTACCCTCCCGCTGGCTCAGCCTGGGCCTGAGGAGCAGCTGGCTGCCGCACCACCCTCCTTCCAGCTCTGGACTCAGTGATCCGACCAGGTCATTCTTCCTATCCTCTCCCCTAACAGCGTACCATTTGCCAAGAAACCAGGGACTGCTAGGAGATGCTGATGACCCTGACTGGCCTCAGACCTGCTCTGAGACTCTGGCCCCTGAGGGTCCTGTCCTCTTACCCAGAGGACCAGAGCAGGTTTCCATCTCCACAGTGAACTGAGGTGTGTGCACCCAGGGAGAACTGCTCCAGAACCTTGAGGCCCGGCTGCTCGCCAGCTCCATGGAGGACCAGAGGACAAGTAAGGGCTGAGCCTGGTGGACAGTGCCCAGGCTAGACGCAGCCAGGATGGGTTGCTAAACACAGCAACAGGTTACTGAGAGAAGTGTGCAGGCCCCTTGTCCAAATGCCTTTGTTTACCTGTTGGACAGATAGTCACCTGGGTGGCTCAGTTGTTGGTAGCAATGTAAAGAGTAAAGGCAGGAGTGATGGGACACCCCATCCTTGCTAACTATGTGACACTGCTCCAGAACTCAGTCAGAGTATCACAGACTAGTTGATTAAGAGAATGAAGGCTTATTAGTAAAGAAACCCAGTCTAAGATATCCAGACTCAAAAGCTGACGTTCAGGACATCTCTAGACATCCCCCACGGAAGAGCCAGGGAAATCTAGTTCCTCTGACTCCTCTCTAAGATGACACCCCCAGTTTGGGATGGTGGCACACACCTGTACTCCCAGTACTCGGGAGGCCAATGCAGGAAGATTGCTGCAAGTTCAAGGCAGACTTTGCTACATAGTGAGTTCAAGGTCAGCCTGAACTTCACAAGGAGGTCCTATTTCAGGAAAACAGAAACAAACAAACAAAAAAGATGACCTCCCTTGGCCTAAAATACCCCAACTCTGCATCTGTGACAATGAAAAACTTTAAGAAATCAGAATATAAGCTTTTCACATTTGACTTTGCCTTGGAAGAGTGACCTTCATGCTCTGTGACTCAACCAAAGGAAGGGTATCCAGAGTAGAATGAAGGATGCCACCCTGTACCTGAAACAGTACTGAGCATGTTCAATAATCCTTCACACCTTATTATCAGAGGAACCCTGCAATACCGAGACATTTTATGGAAAGAGAAAATTGAAATTCAGAAAGAAATTACTTGAGACTACATAGATCAGGTCTGGCACCAGGATTCAAACACAGAAGGTTCAACTGCAAAGACAGGCCCCTTCCCCATGTTTAAGAGCCTAGTGGAGGTGTTCCGAGCATTTACAAGGCTGTCTGGAACTAATTAGAGAAAAGTTAAATGATATTGCCACCCTAGAAGGGACATTCAGCACTGGAAGGGAACCAGCGGGTCCTGAAAACCACTGAGTTCAAAATGAACCTTACCTAAGTTTGGCAACGCTCTGTCCCTTCCTAGCATCTAAATAGGTTAAAATTCAGGAGGTAAATACAATGGGAATTAATACTAAAACTGTGTTGATGGGAAGCACACTCAAGGTGGTTCTCTCTTGTTTATCTTGGCAATAAGAAGTCTAAGCGCTTAAAATCTGTGATGTGCTACGGGTCTGAATCACCTTCTGCTCCACCGGGCTGCCTCAGCCAGTGCTAGCTGGGCTTCCTTCGACAAAATTCATTCATCAAACTTTAAAGACAGCTCTGGAGATAGATTATGACCCACAACTTAGGAAATCCTTTTTGTACCTCAGATAGTCCCCTTTTTTCTGAGGGAATCAAAACAAGCTCTCTCACTCTCCTCCTGGTGAGGAAGTTGGAATCTGGAATACTCACGTTACCTTAAAAAAAGAGGCAAAGATTCAATAAGTTGCTGAAGGGAAACAATGGCAACACTTGGTTGGATTTGTGCCCACAGGGCATAGGACAACTGTGAAGTCTTTTGTTCCCCTGTCCTGTGGTGTACCAGTCTCCAGTTACTCAGCTGGGAAGGGTGAGCATGGGTCTCTGCTCAGGCCTCCCACCCAAACATTCCACATCCAGCAGTGTTGCTCCATTGAACTCCCCGGAAACGCATCCTACAAAGGCCATACCTGTTCTCTTGAGCCATCTGAAGGCTTAAAACAGAGTCTGGATCAGGAATCTCTATCCCAACAAATCCCTAAAAATGTCAGTAGGGGAAGAATTAGTCACGTCCCAAGCTGCATCTTGGCTTTGCCACCAAACAAAACAGCATGACAGACAACTATATTCCTCTACTATGTTCCTCTTTTATTTGAAAAATCTGATTTACAGACCATTTCCCAGGAATGCCACTGGTGTATAAATTGAGATCCTTCCATCCTGAGGGTGAGCTTCCCAGCCAGGGTCCCTTGTTTGGCTCTAGGGCTGCAGAGCCAGATTGAGTTATTCATTAACTCCTTGTATGAAAACCGAATAATAAAACTGAAGCGTGTTAAACAAGTCCAGATGAGGGGGTTTAAATCACCTCCAAGTCACCAGGCTTAAAACCTCTGTCATTTCCTCTGCCACAAACATGATCTCCCTTGCTCCAGTGCCACATTATTAAATGGAGATAACAGTATTTATGCCCATCCTAGGGGGTCACTGGGTTGAACAGCTCTCCTGGGCAGGGCAGTTGGATGAAGAATTGACAAGCAGTGGGGAGACAGACAGCAACATCCCCTCACCCCATCCACTTTCCTTTCTGTGATTCCAAAACCTGATGAGGGACAGAAAGCTGTCTCCAGATGAGAAACCATGGCCTGGAGGAATCATACACACTGCCAGGCCTGGGCACTGGAGTCAAACCCATCAGCCTTTGGTAACAACCACTTAGCTCTTATTTCTCCCCGGGGACTTAGGTGTGAGCGAACAGCAGGCAGCTGTCTCTGCTGTGTAGTGGCCACCGGAGCTACGCACAACATGAAGCCATGAAGCCAGTCCTAGAAAGCCCCTCCCAGGCTGGCCATGCAAGCCACCAGGATGCGGTGAAAGATCCCTATCCCGGTGGGATCCCATGTCTCTTAGGTTACAGCTGAGGACTGTGTTTTCCTTTATTACAACAGAAAATGTGTGCTCCCCAGAGACTATTCAAACATCTGTATGAAGCAAATCATGAGAGTGTGTGTGTGTGTGTGAGTGTGAGTGTGTGTGTGTGTGTGTGCCAGTGTCGTTCAGCCAACAGCAGCTATCTGACCCAGCTCTTCAAATAACCCTCTCTAGATATTTAAAATTCAGAGTGTGTCGCTGCCACTCGGCAGCCAGTCTGCTACAGATGTGTGGAGGTGCGGTGTGGAGGCAAACAGCCTCAGGACTCTAATTAAAATAGAGGAAGTGATCGCCTCCTCAAATTTCCTTTAGACTTAACTTCATAAAAATCACTAGGCAATATCCAATTGGCAGGGTGAATCACTACAGCCAGCAGCTGCTCCTAACACACTGAGCAAACAGACTCGGGGCCCTGCTATGGGATCGGGGGTATCATAAAGCACGCGCAGCAGACAACACAGACTCACGCCCTCCTGCCATGCACCTTCATCTAACCGATTGTGGTCATAGCTAGGAAGCCCTGGTTCTATGCCCATCTGGGGTTGGGGTGCTGTTGACTGTAGAATCCAGTCCAGATTCCACAATGACTCAACAGTACCCCAAGTCACGGAGCAGTGTGCTCAACTGCCCTCTCTGATTGTTGATGGAGAATGAGAGCCTGTGACCCTGCTACTCATACCAGTAAAATGGCGCTGTGGATCTGGTTGTCTCCAACAGGCAGAACCTTTGCTTGCTGGCATCAGCACCCAAACACATGTTTGGAGCACTGGTTATCCAAGCCTATGCAGCACCGATCGAGGGCAACCGTGCCGCTCCCTCTGAAGACTACCAAGACTTCCCAGCTTCAAACCTTCCCTACCTTTCCTCTATCATCAGAGTTAAGCAGTTCGATATGCCAAACCTCCATCTTTCTTCCAGAGTCCTAGATCTCAGGTATGGCAAGGAATCTATGTGACGTTAGCGCGCAGCCACCCTCATGAATGGTCACGCAGGGTATGGGCTGAGGCGTGTGATCCAGGAGCCCTGGAGATGGAGTCAGAGGGCTGGGGCTGGGTCAAGGACAGGCTGGGCAAGTCATCCAAGGCTTGCTAGGACTCCTTAGTCATGGAGAAAATGAGAGCGGCACTCACCCTGCTGCCCTACCCACACGGGGTAAAGTCTGAAGCAGCGCTTGGCAGAGTCCCTCACATGCACAAGTGTTCACTCAGCAGCTACCAGGAGGAGCAGAAAGCTTTTAGGAAGCCACTTCTCAGGTAGCTTTCAATCTGGGCGAGGATCTTCTTAATCAACAGTGAAGCATAGCCCTCAGAAACAGGGATTCCAATTTCACTGTTTTAACTCTCAGTGCAAAGGGCTAGCCAAATAGCTCAGCAGATTAAAGCACCTGCAAGCAGGTTAGGGGGCTAGCAGTTTGACCCCCAGGCCTGCTGTGCCAGCCCTGCCCCTAGGTCACACTGAGATGGCAATTGAGACTGGGCTTGGTGGTATGTACCTGTAATTCTTGGGAAGCTGTATACAGGTGGATCACTGAGTCTGATCTAGTAGTGAGACCCTGAATACCTTGTAGACCTTTCACTAAAAAATACATAACTACTACTAATAATAATAAATAAATCTCAGTACAAAGTGAAAACCCCTGGGAAAGTGGAGTGAAAACGGGTGGGGAGCAGACCTGATTCCCTATCAGTCAGCACATGCAACACTTTAGGACAGATCTGCGAAGCCCGCACTGTACCTATCAGCTAAGTGGATATCACAGTAACTGCTTTAGATGCTCCCTCACTCACTTCTTCGATGTTTATGGTATCGCTACTATGTTCATCTCCATGGCAACTGTGACAAATCCCAGATCCTATGGCTTAAAACAACAGAAACATCCTCTCACTCATGGTTCTTCAGGACAGAAAAGCCAGATCCATCTCAAGAGGCTGAAATGAAGGAATCCGCAGGGCTGTACTCCCTCTAGAGGCTCCAAAGAAAAACCTGCACATGCCTCTTCTGTGCCTGCCAGTGCCAACATTCTTTGGCTTGTGGCCACATCATTCCAATCTATGTCTATCTGCACATTGCGCCCCTGTCTGCTCTTCTTTTATAAAGACACTTGTGATGATATTTAGGGCCCACCCAGAGAATCTACGATTATATCACCTCAACTCCCTTAACAATCACATTCTGCAAAGACTTTTTTTTTTTTTTCTAAATAAGGTAACATCCTCAGTTTGTAGGGATCTTTAGGGGACATTCACCCTACTGCTGGTGAGACAGTGTGCTAACTGCTGAGCATAAACCTCATAAGACCCTACTCTACTCTCAAAGAGGATTAAGAATTACAGTCTCTCAGGTTGGGAAGACATTATATGGTCCAAAAGTGTGTTCTGTAGGCCATCAGTGGTAACGTGATGTAAATTCTGGAATGAAAAGTCTTGTTCCCAATTCCTTCTGAATCAGAATTTTACTGGTGGGGCCCAGTCACCTGTGTTTTAACAAGAAGCCCTCCAAGTAGTTTCTGATACATGCTGATTTTGAGAATTACTAAAGGAGAGGAACTAGGGTGTCTTATTCTAGAGTTCTGTCTCTAATATCTCTGCTAAGTTTATATACAGCTTCTGGTTAGATGCCACCACTTTATATAATTGTCGATTCCTCTGCTGACAATTAAAGTGGATAGAAAAGACTGAAAGTTACTGAAAATTGTAGGAATTGTTATGACCAGTTTCCTCACAAACATGAGGCATCATTAGCAGTCTCCATGCCAGCAACTGTTGCTATTTGCATACCATATATGCAGCTCTTCAATAAAAGCCAGCATTTGGTCCACTGCACTGTCCTAAGCTCAAGAAAGGATACAATGGGTGTGACACACAAGTGTTGGTTTCATGGATGTGACCAGAAAAAGGAGGAACCATCCAAGGCAAGGGAAGCACTTGTGCAGAGAACCTGTAGACACCCATGCCCACCTTTGTCCTTGTTAGGTACCTGTTGGCCACATTCAGCTGCCTCATTTTTTTTTCTTTGGGGCTTAGATTTCTTCAGCTAGGAAATGAAGCAAGTTAACTGGACAACATCTAATCATCTGGGACTATTGGTTCAAAGTTATCTTTCTAACATGTTACGAGGTGATACAGCTCCAAAACCTGCTCTCTGAATTCAACACAAAGGCCAGGCTTCATACTGAATGACTTCTGGATGGAGTTGTTTTAAAACACTGCTTCATATATCTGGTGATATGAACAACTAGTTGGAAGACAATGCTACACATTACAACAAATACTGTGATGTTCATATTATTTTGTTAAACAAAATTTTGTACTATTGGTAATTTTTCTGTTTTAAGACTATTTTGTACTCTCTTCAAAAAATTTTTTTAAAAAAATCAGTGGTTCGTTCCCTTTGTATTTCAACTTCATGAGATGGTCATTGTCTCTGCTGCACAGATGAGAAACTGAGGCATGAGAAATTTTAAGTAACTTTCTCAAGCTGTTAGAGCTGGTGAAGGCAGAGCTGGGATTTGAATCTCTACGCTTTACCAACCTGCCCTGATTTGCAGTGACTTCTGGTGCTAAAATATGGCCAAGAGGAAGCAACAGTTTAAAAAGCACACATTGACATCTTGTTTCTATGGGATGCTGGGGGTTTTCTCTTGGTCACAGGTGGATCACAAGGAGCACAGCCACTGGAAATATCTCCTTCCCAGACACTCAAGATAGCTCACAGTTGCCTATCCTGGCACCATGTGTTTTCATTTTTAAAGCTCTGAGAGCCACACAGATAAAATCTGGAAGCAAGGCTCAGAGGAGTGAATCATGGCTAGACATAGCTGGTGTCTATAAAAATGAAAAGGAAAGGAAACTTTAAGAGAAGCACAGGAAGTGATATAAGGCCCACACCACACAGGGTAATGGCCTCTCACCAGGGAGGTCACCTGGACAGCGGGTGTGGGGTCCATCTGTGCAGCTACTAGCCATAAGGCTGGACTAGTTTGTACTTTAAAAAATTCCTGTTGGAAAAAAATTCCTGATAGTGAACATTGGTTTCCTTTACTTCTTCTAGGCAGGCACTACTCATTCGTTCATTCTTGAAAATCTGTCTGAGGCACTGAGACTCAAACATTTACAAGATCCAGGGGTCAGGGACAGATAAACAAATACAGCCAAAGCTTTAGATGATCCTCCAGCCCAGGCTGGTGTCTTGGTATTCACCACCTTGCCATACTCATTATTACCATCAGAAGCACTTCCTGGGTTAAAGCCACACAGAAGACACCAGATCCAGTGCCTTCAGGAAAACAAGGAACCTGACAAAGATCTAGTGAGGGTTGTAGTTGGCCAATTTCTATGTGGGTCTTATGTCCTATGAGCTATGTAGACCCTGTACAATTGATTACCATTGGATTGATGTGGAGACATTAAAAACAGGGCCTTTATAGACAACTAAGTTGCAAAATAATCCATGTGGCATGATGATCCCCATAGGCAAGTTACATCACACTCTTACCTAGGTTTTCTCACTTGTAGAATAAAAATTAAAAAAAAAAAAACACACAAGGATAAAAAGACAAAAGCCAGCTCTCAGCAGCAGGCTCTCAGTATTATACGTAAGACTCAGAGAGCCAAATGGTGCTACACACCTAACGTTAGGCAATGATCATCAAGTACGTGCTATGTCTCAGTCCACTTGAGCTGCTGAGGACAGTGGCCTACAAACAGCAAATGTACTCCTCATGGTTCGGGAAACCAGAAAAATCTAAGCACGTGGCAGACTTGTTGCCTGGAGAAGTCCTGTTTCCTGGCTCAGGGACAGCACCTTCTTGCTGTGTCTTCTTAGAATAGGAGGGATGACCATGCTCCCTTGGGTATTTTCCACCCAGGCACTCTCCCATTCAGGAGGCTACATCCTCAGGATCTAAGCACCTCCCCAAGGCCCTGCCCTCTGACACCATGACCTTGAGCTTAGAATTTCAACCTATGAATAAGGGAGCAGTAATAAACACTGAAACCATAGCACAAGGATGCTGGACACTATAATGAGCAAGGGTTTGCGCACCGGTCCTCCTCAAGAGCACTGTAGGAGACATGTCACTATTATTAGATCCCTACTCGGCAAAGGAGGGCCTAAGACACGGAGAGCTTAAATACCTTGTGCAAAGTAACAGAGTCAGTAAGCAGAGGAACTCAGGTGCAAGCACAACTGACTCCAAGCCTCGAGACTTCATTGCAACCACCACGCTCTCTGGAAATCCAAACACTTTCCTCTAGCTACAAACCCAGTCTCTTTCCACCAACTCCTGGAATCCCCTTCATAATCTGAGGTGGCTGTGGCTCCCAAAGTAGCACTAACTCTACCATATGAAAGAGAAAGGTAAAAGCGAAGAGACAGTGAAGGCCTGCCGTGCAGGCCCTGCCCCTGGGGTGCACTGAGCCCACAATTGAGACTGGGCGTGGAGGTGAGCACCTGTAATCCCAGCTCTTGGGAGGCTGTAAACAGGCAGATCACTATGAGTGGATCTAGTAGTGGGACCCTGAACAGCCTGTAGAACCTCCCCCCCACCCCACCCCGCCAAAAAAAAAAAATAGCCGGATGGTAAATTTTGAAAGATAAAATGGCCAGAGTAGGCTTTGGATGCACAGTGTCAGCCAGAGGGGGAGCCCTCTTAGTTACTGCTGCTGGTACTGCAAACTGCCTGAGACCCTGCAAGGACAATCTGGCAATATTATCAAAACTAAAAAAAATGTACAGGTCATTGGGGCTGGCAAGATAGCTCAGCATTCTAAAGCACCTGCTTAGGCAAGCTTAGGCAAGTTTAGGCAACCTCAGGGACCACGGTTCACTCCCCAGCATCACATGCTGCGCCAGCCCCACCCCCAGGGCAAGCTAAACCGGCCATAATAGAAAGAAAGAAAGAAAGAAAGAAAGAAAGAAAGAAAGAAAGAAAGAAAGAAAGAAAGAAAGTAAGTTAAAAATGTACAGGCCATTTAAACCCAGTGATTTCTCTCCTTGGAATTTAAATTAAGCAAATTTGTTGCCCATTTTGACCCATCAGCAGCTAAATCTTTACACATCTGTTAAAAGGTACATTTTCTCACCATAAAAATCAAACACATCTCCACATTTGCATGCAATAAGAGAAGATGCATGATGTCAACCTGAAGCCCATCTGTGAGATTCAGAAATAAATCCCCAAAGAATAGGAGAGTGTTAATGTCTAACACCTGGATAATATAACACTCAGTTCAATTCCATATCATGCAGCCATTAAAACTTACGCTGCAAAGAGTAAGACAGGAAGATAACAGGTTCAAGGTCAGCCTGGGCTACTTAATAAGACTTTGTCTGAAATTAAAAAATAAAAAGGGCTGGGGATGTAGCTGAATGAGAAAGCCCTGTGTTCAATCCTCAGTACTACAAAAAATAATTAATTAAAATTTTAAAAATAAAGGTCGGTTGGAAACCATGAAAGAACTTCTAATGACAGGGGAAGTATTCACAACCAATTGTTAAATGCAGAAGCTAATTTTACAATGTACTAACTATACAGTATGATTGCTACGAAAATATATAGTGAAAAAAGAAAAAAAAAAAGAGCAGCGGATGAGTAGCTATCAAAGTGTTACTAATGATTATTTCTGAGATGATAGGTGATTTTTGCTTCTTCCTTATGGTTTTTTGTATGTCCTAAATTTGCTACAATGACCGAGTGGTCATTTAATAATCAGATAATTATTTTTGAATAGAAATAACCTAATTTCATTGTTTCACAAGCTGGAAGTTTCATTTTCCTCCCACAACTCCTAGTCTTCCCAAGGAAAAGGGCATCCGCATCCAGGCTGCTTCACCAAAATCAAGCTGCCATCGCACAGTCAAGGAAGCAGTGAATTCCACACACCTGTGGGTAGAAGGGGAGACATCTTTATCCACATAAGAGAAAAAGCGAAACAGTGGTACCAAACCTGCAAACAGAAGGAGTGAGCATCCCTGCTAGGTAAGGAGAGGGTCCTCCAAGTGGCAGATCTCTGCACATGCCCAGAGGGAAACACTCCCTTTCCAGGGTTAGCCAGGAGGAGACTGAAATAACCATAAAGTTCATTTCCCTGCTAGGAGCCTGGAACCTGTGTCCTAGGCAGATCCAGGGCACCATTCTGAGCAACAGGGAGAGGATACGGCACATCTATTCTTCTTGTACTCTTAACATCCCTTTAGCCAGAAGAGGTTTGCTGAAAACAGCTGTATCCTTTGGAGAGCTGATGAAAGGCACACTTCAGCCATCCTGCTCCAACCCATCCATGAGCAGCAACTGGGAAAGTCAGCCTGCTAAGGTTTCTCAACCTCCCCCACTCCACTCCACCAAGTTCTGTTCATCCTTAAACACTTCTATCTTCAAATGACAAAGTGGAAGAATACCATATTTATAAAAGATGTTGCTCAAAGTGAAAGCCTCACCTATAGCAGTCTTCCGTAGAAGGGGCCCAGCCAGAGTTTGGATGATGATTATAGATGTGCCCATAATCCCAACATTCTGGGAAACTGAGGCAGAAGGGTTGCACATTCATGTCCAACTTAGGCACCTTAGACACCTAATGAGAATTTGCCTCAAATTAAAGCAGAAAAAGAAGTTGGGGACCATAGTTTAGTGTCAAGGTCTTGGTTTCAAGCCACATTAGCCAGAAAACTGTTTTAAAAATGAACTTCTCCTCCACACTCCTTCCTTAGATACTACAGGCCTCCAGTGTAACAGATGACCAGCACCTGTCCTTCTCATCAAGTCAGAACTCAGATCTCTGGGCAGCCTGGACCTCTCTCTGCTTGTCTGCTCTCATCTATGTTCTTGTTATGGGAATGAGCGGACAAAACACAGCGATTCCTCAGCTGGCTGGTATGTCAAACAACGTGCATCTATATTTTTTATTTCAAGCAAAGTCCACTTCCTTTCCATTACTGTAGGTTATAAGGAAGGCTATGGGTTATGATTTTGCTCTTTTTAGCAGATTCATACTACCAAGAATTACAAAGCCTACATTTGTCAAAGCTCCATATACCTTACACGTATATGGTATAATTGAAAATTATAGTGAATATTTTTATTTGGCTACAGTGACATTGACTATATTGTCATTAATCCTCCAAAAATAATGCTCCCTGTCACCTGAACACAATTATACCATCATGCTTGACACTTTCTGAAGCATTTCTTGGAAGTCCTCTTTCATGCGTATCTGTAGCTCACTGTTACAACCTTCTTGAAGTCCTGAATCTGTTAAAAACATTGACCTTCCTGGTCATTTTGATTTTGATGAGGAGCCGGAAGTTGCACCGTGCTCGACCTGGTGGCTTAGTTGGGGACACAGCCTGCTCTTCCTCCAAGCCTGTCTCCCTGTTATATGGCACCTGGCAGCAGCATTAGCAGCTTGTGATCATACCTCATAAAGACTCTCACAAAAGAGGAGCCCTAGAACTGCCTCAGAAGCGGGCACGAATGATGAGCTAAGTGCGATCAAAGCTAGGGGGAGGATTTGGAGAGTGCTTCGTGGCAATTTGTCTTTCACCGTAATAATGTTTATTTTATATTTTTAGGGAAGAGTCTACAGAGTCTACAGGGTCTCAGGGTCTCACTATGTAGATAGGACTCATAGTGATCCACCTGTTTACAGCCTCCCAAGGTCTGGGCTTACAGGCAAGCCCCACTGCACCCAGTCTCAATTGCCCTCTCAGCGCATCCCGGGGGGTGGGGCCAACACAGCAGGTCTGGGGATCAAACTCCCAGCCCCTGTGCCTGCCTGCAGGTGCTTTAATCCACTGAGCTATTTGTCCAACTCTACTCTATAATAATTTTTTAAATGTCAGCGTTTACCATATGTTATGATCACACCTCATACAGAGGTCTGCAGACCCTGCCCAGAGCTCAGCTGTCTCTGCCTCCTTCATCACACTGTGAGGCCTGGGACAGCTCTGGATCTCCATCCCCACCATAGCACATGCGGTCCCCATCACATGAGCATGTCAATCTCCCTATCTCAACCTGTGTCCTCTCCGACTCTTCCTGTTTCTCCCTTTCTGTCCACCCAAGTGCTGGAAATCTCCTTACTTCAGACACTAAAATAAGGGTTCTCCACCCACTTTCCAAGGAATATTTTTTAAGTTACATGTTTATCAAGGGTGGCGGTAATGCTTATCATCCTAGCACCAAGGAAGATGAGTCAGGATCGCCACACATTAAAGGCCAACCTGGACTCCACAGTGCATTCAAGGAAAACCTGGACTCCATAGCAAGACTTTGTCTCAAAAGAAAAAGTAGATGTCTAAACTGTACCTCTCAGGATACTGGTGTAATTAATATAAGAAGGGTCTGGGCATGAGTTAAGCCCCCCAAGAAAGAACTGTGCTACCCTTCATCTCAGCAGGCAAGTGAGGATAAAAGCAGCTCTAGAAGTCTGAGCTTCCAATGGACCCAAATGGTCTAAGAGGAAGCCTCTGGATGTCCCCAGCTTGTACCTCAAGAGAAGAATGCTTTGAACAGCAAGATGGTGAGGCAAAAGTCCCAGGTCCTTTCCATTCCAGATGCAGACAGTGGGGCTCAGAGTGGGTGAGTGGCTGGACAATGGTAGAAACAGACAGATTCCCAAGAAGTCCAGGATCCAACCTCACGTTCTTCTTGTGACCTCCAGAAATGTTCCACCAGTGGCCCTTTCTGAGTCCCTTCCAAGCTAGTCCTCAGGGCAGCCCATTAAGAAGGCTCCCTCTGCTCTGTCACCTCCCTCCAAGACTTGGAGTCACAGAAGTAATCCCCAAAGCAGCATCAGGGTTTTTGGGCTGGAAGACTCAGGCAACCCACTCAGCTCCCTGATTCTGCTCCCTCCTGTGCAAGATGGAGATAATGACATCGAGCCCACCACAGGGGGATGCAGGGGCTGCCCTGTGAGAAAGCAAGGCAAGCATCCACGTCACTAGGAATGCTCGTTTTCCAAGGCAGGAAAGCAGACCTATGGCAGCAATGCAAGTTACTCTCGCAGTACAGTTAAAGTTGAGATAAGGGTTGAAGCCTAAAGTGTCCTCTAGGGACACGTGCTTATGCAATGCTTGCTTCCAAAGCCCTTGACGTTCTTTCCAGGCAGACATGCCCATCTCAGGCAGGACTGGTTCTTACACAGTCAGTGGGGAGATCAGAGCTGGTCGGCTGCCAGTGGAACTCTCTCCCCTTGAAGACTGAAATGACTCTAGGAGTTCAAGTATGACCTGCAGCTGAAAGGCTGTGGTTGAGACAGGGAAGAAGCACAGCCTCAAGCTAAGGTAACCATCTGCAGGGTCACAGGGCAGCAGGATCTGAGCTGCATTAGAGAGCGCGGTGTCTATACAGCTGAAGCCAAGACTCAGACACTTAAGAGTTGGGAAGCGCGGGTGCACAAATAGACAATTTGCACAAAGCCAAAGGCTGGAAACGGCACTTAAGAGCATTCCTAGATACTGGCAGCCAGCCCACGTGAAAATGCTGAGATCATCTCTCAACACAGCGTACCAAAAGAAATCAAGAGGAGACTTTCTGTTGAGTTCACACAAGGTCTAATTTCCCCGGAACCAGAAGCCCTCCTCCCAGTGCTACAGAAAGGACTACAGTTATTGAAAACAACCAAAGCAACCAACAAATATAAATCTGTCAAATTACCACCATAAAATTGGGTACCCAATAATAATGACAAGAAAAAGCACAGAAACCAAAAATGTTCTTTTTTTATAAGATTAACAAATTAAAACAGGACCAACACCTACATTGTGACTGCTTGCAAGAAGAAAACAAGTATTGTGCATCTATTTTATGCTAAGCTCTTTACAACGCTAATTTTATTTCATTCTAGAAACAAGGCCAAGAGATAGTTTTAGTTCTTCCATGTTATAGGTGAAAAACAAAACTCAAAGAGACCAAGAGTGGTATGTTTCAGACTCATGACCTAAATAAAGCCAGAGGCCTTCAGCTATAGTTCAGCCCCAGATACCTCATCCACCTCTCTCTTCAGTACCTGTGCTTTGATCAGGATGCAATGGATGTTTACAGATATCAGCATGAATTTCAGCCACTGCTTCTCTCTGGGTATTTGAGAACAAAACATACAGGCAAATTCACATGTTCATGGAGTTGAAACAATAAACAACTGAAGCAAACACTGCCAAAACACAGAATGCAGTATCCAGCCTGCTTTCATAGCCAGTCCTGGTTCTATGGCTTGGGAACGGCAAGGGAGGGAAGCATAGTTCTCTTATTTCTAGCCTAGACATCAGCCATGAGGCCACGCTCTCTATCATGGAAAGCCCTTAATACCACAGGTCGGAAGGTATTTTCTGCCTGAAAGATATCATTATTGAATAAAAAGGGAGGGAAAACAGGAAAAGGGCATCAAAGCCTAAACAAATAACATCAGCATGAAATCTTTAATGAATGGCTCATCCAATGCGATCTACTCAAATCCAGAAGGTTTAGCAAAAGATGCCTTAAACCCAGTTTATACTGCAAATCAGCCATGAAGAAAAGTCAACACCAAGTTAATCCCCATTTAATAATTCAGTTTCAGGATGTTAAAACATATTTCTCTCTTGGAGATCCTGCATGTATGGCTGATAACAGGCAACCAAGACACACACTAAAACAAAGAGAAAGTATTCTTTTGGGAACTACACTTCTGAGCAGTATCGGTCAGCTCCTCCTGACCCCTGACTTCATCTTCCAAATCTTTCTTTCCCCCTCTGACCTCTCCTCCAGGGAGGGAAATGCTAAGCCTTGACCCAGCAGGACTATTGGGTTGCAGTTCAAACACTTTAGGACTGGCCACCAAAGACCCTTTCTAGTACACTGGGTCAGGAGAGTCTTCCCTCCAGCCTTGTGGGAAGAGCCAGTCACAGAATGATTTAGATCCCAGCAGAGGCCTGAGTAAGACACAAAGGCGTGGTTCCAGTCCAACACCCTGACCGCTCCTATCTTGAATGCTCCTCAAATATTTTGGGCTTGGAGTTGCCAGAATTTGGCACCAGTGCATATGTCCTCAGCATTCAGATGTCAAGTGTGCGAACTGTCTACTGCACACTCTCCTGGGCCTTCTGGAAAGGGCTTTCTCAACTTTCATCTTCACATGGACTGGTATAAGAGATGAGTGTCTCACCTCCTCCTCCATCAGCACCTTGAGCTAACCCAGCGTAAGCGTTCTTCTCCTGCCTTCTAAGCCCAGCCCCCACACCAATTCTAAGTGTAGAGCAAACCTGTGTCCAAATGATTCTCATCTGCTGCTCTCCAAAAGCAGAACTGTACGCACACAGCAAGCAGGAAGACCCAGTGGCCAAGTCCGTAACTGACCACAGAGCCTTCTCACTTCCTCACTCCCCGTGACAGCTCCCTGGACACCTTGACAGCACCCGCAACTGCACAGAAGAGAAATTAAAAGCAAATTTGCATCACCTTTGCTCAGTGCTAGAGCGCTCTGTTTTAATTTACATTTTATTTGCAGAGCACTTGCATATAATATTGTAGAGATGCCCAGAACTCTCACTCTCCCCCCCATCTCACCCCACCTGCTGCTCCCCATCCAGAATTCTCAGGAAGCTTGTGAAGCCAGGTATGTAGCAGACAGATGCAGCACCCAGAGAGGCCAAACGGGAGAGGTTCCTGGCAGTGCCAGACAGCTAGGGAACCTGAGGGGCAATCTGACTGCAGCAGGTTTAATATCTAACAAAAGGTAGCTCATGCCTGCTTTCCTTCATGTGCAATCAGAGTAAAATTCTCCTCTCTGTGCACTGTGCAAATATACGCGATGCTGACTCAAAACCACCAACTCTCAGGACCAGCTTAACACAGATCCAACCTGGTGAGAAGCCGCAGGGCAGCCACACTGTGCCATCTGTAGAAGCCCCTGCCGGGCCATTTTAATATCCCTTTCCCTTTAACAAGGGGACTTTCTACTGCTATGGTTCTACTTGGTGTTACACCCACCTGCCTGTGGTCCCACCTGGCCCATGTATCGTTCAACACTCAGCTCTCCAGCCTAGGTAGTGCTTGGCTCCCATCAAATCAAGCCTAAGTCCAAAGTAACACCTGTCAACAATACACTTTTCCACCAATACAATACTACAAGGAGTAATCCGACTGTACACTAAATGTGTCAATTTAAAAAAATTTATCTTAGTAAGAGATACATTATATTGATTCCCTGCAAAATAAACCTTTTACGCACACCTATCCCATCACTCTTGGCATTTTCCAAAGCATTTTGGGAAGTCTCCTTTCATGCCTTTATCAAGTGTAATTGATTAAAAAAAAAAAAAAATACAGGGAGTCCTGCTGCTGAGTGAAATCTAACAGAAAGGCAGGCCCCTGAAGACATCAGGGTGTGTCCTCGTCCCCCTACTTCACAGGATCTGGCCTCACATGACATCTTGTTCTTCCCCAAAGTTGAAATGCGCATGAAAGGTAAGCAATTCAGGACTTCAAGACAGTCCAACAGTGCAGTAAAGACACTCAGAAAAGCGACTTCCAGAACTCCTTCAAAAAGAAGCAAAAATCATGGGATTACTGTGTTCCTATAGAGGGAATATCGTGAAGGAGATTTATAAAGTGCCTCCTACTATAATTATTACCCAAACTTTCGCTATATTTTTTTAATCATGTCTCCTATACCACACTAAATTTCTATGAAAACTAAAATTACACATACACACACACACACACACACACACACATACACACACAATGTAAAGGAACTAGAAAATGTGCTGCTAGGTTTCCAGTCTGCAGCTCCTGCTTGCCCCAACCGGATTCTAAGAGTGACCCCGCCCCTGCCCCGCACCACCACCACCCCCCTTCTCACAGACAGCAGCTTCCAACCTGAGGGAATGTGGCATTTAGAAAAAACAGTGAGAACACTTCGCTAAATGTGCTCCTTTGGTGTCAAAAATAACAGTCAGGTTCGAAGATGTACTTTAAAAAGAAAACAAAATCTGGAGAGTGAACACAGAAAAGACCCCCAGAAAGCACAGAGGAAACGGCTTCTTTATTTTTTTCTTTTTTTCTCTGTTTTCACCACTGCAGAGGTACTTACCCCTGAGAAAGCTGCTCACTTTGTTGAGCTGAAGCATTTCTTTACAAGATCACTTGGTCCCACTTAAACTGATGCCCCCCCCCCACTAAGGGGGAAAACAAGTCACACAGTCACACAGAGCCAGGGTGCAGGGCTGTCTTCATGGCATCCTCAGCTTCCTACTCACCCACGGCAAACTGCAAGACGTGCGCTTTCCTGGCACACAGTTGAGTGAATTTCCCAAGGTCACGTGGATACTCAAGCAGCAAAGAGAAGACAAATCTAATCCTTCACTCCCTCTTTCCTGCTTCCCTCCCCCTGGGTTATAAAAGAAAGGAATATTCCAAGAAGTCACTGATGAGACTGGTCTCACAGCTGTGCAAACACATTCTCCCCACCCACTGCTTGCCCTTGAAAAGGACCTTCCATGTTCTTGCCCTTAGTGTCCTCTTCTGTCCCCCAAAACATGTGTGCCCAGTGGCACATTTTTTTTACCTCATCTGCGCATCATGGAAATGAATAACACAGCAGCATCACTGAACCTCTGGCAAGGTCACCTTTATGACCTCTGTCTACTAAGTAGCTCTATTTCCCTAGGGTAACCATCACTACAACTCCTCCTCCTCCTCAATGAAAAGCACTAGGGGAAAGTCTTCCTCTCTCAGTGCATGGGAAGGGAACTACCAATCGCTAGACACTGAGCCCTCTACAAATCAGCTTGGTTGCTTTTCCCCCTGGTTTCTAGGAAGCTCTAACTCGGGGTTCAGTGAAATGAAGCTCTTACACTATGTTTCTTGGAATATTTCTTGCACCATCCCACCCCCTTCATAACTTTGCTCTTATTCTTTTATTCTTGCTTCAATCCTTTTATTGGATCTTTGTGTTCTTGTTATAAATTGCCTTAAATCCTCTTTGGAAGGATATAGTATAAATCACCATAGTAAACTCTGTGGACTTTTCAAGCTTTGAGAAGAAAGATAATATATAATTTTCATGCATCTTGGTCCCAAACCAGCAATGTTGAGCAGTGAGAATGCTCCTTTTGCACCAACATCACAAAACAACACAGAGAACTCCAAGGTGCTTCTGAATAGGAAGGTACATCTGAGGCCAGCACCCGGCACCACACCTTCCTGCTGCACTTATCCATGAAAGAGTGGGTCTCTTTTGTGGCCCATAAGTGGCATCTGACATTCTCCAAACGTGCTGGGGGCTGGGAATGCTGCGTGGCTGGCTGACCTTGGACCCACCCTGGTGCTCTGGGTTGTTCATGGAGCTTCATCAAGACTTACAAAAGCACAAGACAGATGAGAAGTGGGAAACGCATTCCTCGGCTGGAAGAGTGGCCAAGAAACCACAAACTGCTGGCCCTCCTGGGACCATACTGGTCACGGACTTGGCTTCGGCAGCCCCAGGACCTGCACCTCCAGACATCGTCTATGCCTGGAAGCAGCCATTCTTCACTCAGACCACCAGCCCTCTGGGTCTGAAGGAAGCAAAGCATGATGGGAAGTAGGTAGGTACTAGATGGAAGGGGCCATGGCAGGACTGAGAAAGTTACTTTCCACAAATTCAGTACCCTGCAGAATCTTAAGATGCCTCTGTCTTAAGAATTACCTTTTGAACTTGGTCCAAGTTAAGGAGTCTGGGATAAACCTTAAGGCAGCAGCAAAGAAACATAAAGTTTTCTTTGTCCTTTAGTGGGGTGTGACAGCCTGTATATGCGTGGGATTGTCCCTGACCAGAATCTATTTTGTTAAAGTACAAAACATCACACTTTCCTGCCAAGACATTCAGACCCTAGGCCTGAAAGGACAAGAGGTCCTACCGGTAACCGCACTGCACACCGTTTTTAAATCCAATTTTTGGAGGGGTCAGAACTGTCATGGGGATGCAAGACTCCACTCCTCTAGTGAGCCATGCAGGAAAGCCTCACTTTACCTATCCAGACCTCCACTCCCTTGTCTGTAAGACAAGGACAACAAGAGAATCCACTTCATGAGCGCAGGAGATGCAGAGGGCATAAAAGGCTCATAGCAAGTGCTGCATAGACTTTAGCCACCCTCTCCCCCTAAGAAGTCATCTGCCAAGACTACAGTCCAATCTCAGAAAGAAAAACTCAACAGTCAGGAGAGTTA
Source organism: Capromys pilorides (assembly GCA_004027915.1). Lineage (NCBI taxonomy): Eukaryota > Metazoa > Chordata > Mammalia > Rodentia > Capromyidae > Capromys > Capromys pilorides. Next base: position 12,774 of record PVKN010002426.1, on the reverse strand, counting down.
GTTCAACCTTCTCTTTGTTTATTTGTAGAAACAACACTGTTTGGAGAGCATTTCACCTGTGCTCAACACTTTATTCTACTTGGTCATCAGGGCACATAGGACTGGTTTGGAAAGTATATATTAGTTGATCTGTGCCTTATTTCTCCTCCCTTGATCCAGGCAATTAAGAAATAATTATGCTTTATATGTCTGCTTGAGATCTGCTGAAGACTCCTAATTCCAAGCTTCTTACATGAGATCCAAGCCTATTCACGACAGGACCAAGCTGACCTTCCACACCTAGTCACCTGCTAGTCCCTGTCTCCACCTCCATAATCTGGCCATGACAAATTGCTTCTTCACCACTGCTGCACAGTGCATTTCTTCTCTTTGACTGATGCCTTTCTGCACACTGCTCACCAGATGGGACAGCCTCCCCTGGGTCTGTCATTCTGCCATGCCATCGCCTCCTTCTGGACTCTGCCCATGCACCTGCTGCAGGTTGGGGTGCACCTGTGCACTGCTCCGGTTGTTACGCCCATGGTTCTCTATCACTACACTTACCATCTCACAACATGGCGATCCCTTTCTTGTGTCTTGGGCCCTTCAGAATTTGGATGCTCTGTGAACAAGAGTGCAGCCTTTCTTTCGTGTGTGTGTGTGTGTGTGTGTGTGTGTGTGTGTGTGTGTGTGTATGTGTGTATTGGATGGCCAACACACAGTAGGTACTCATGCAAGGAAAAACCAGTAAAAAAGGTAAGCAAAATATACAGTGGGATTGGTCTATAGAAAGAAGTGACTTAGATGAATAGCACTTTGAGTCCTTTTCTGCTTTTTTGTACCAGAGATCAAACTCAAGACCTTGCTCTTACCAGACAGGCACTCATGTCGCTGAGCTATCTCCCTGACCCCTTTGTAATGAGGTCTAATGAATTCATAGATATACTATCACCCAGCAGTGACAGAGTCCTGAAGAAAAGGCTCCTCCATTAGATATCTGACTTATAATACCACATGCCTGTAACCCCAGCACTGAGGGAGGCTGAGGCAGAAGGACAGCAAGCTGAGTCCTGCCAAGACAATTTTGATTATCTCAAAATAAAAAATAGCATAAAAAGAGCTGGGGATATAGTTCAGTGGTAGGAAGGAAAGAAAGTAAGAAGAAAGAAAGAAAGAAAGAGAGAGAGAGAGAGAGAGAAAGAGGAAGAGGAGGAGAAGGAAGGAAGGAAGGAAGGAAGGAAGGAAGGAAGGAAGGAAGGAAGGAAGGAAGGAAGAGGGGGCTGGGGAGATAGCTCCATGGCACAAGTGCCTGCCTGGCAAGTGCAAGGCCATGAGTTTGAACCCCAGTCCCGCAAAAATAATAATAACAATAATAATAATAATAATAATAATAATAAATAAATGACAGCTCCTGTCAAAGAGAGGAACAGGAGGGGATTCCCGAGCAGGTGGTCCCCCTGTTACATCAGAAAAAGGAACTGGGGAGATGGCTCAGTGGAGTAAGTGCTTGTCTGGCAAGTATAGGGTTCTAAGTTCAATCCCTCAAAAAGGAATTTTATCCCTGGCTCCTCAAAAAAAGAGGAAGAAGAAGAAAGGGAGGGAGGGAGGGAAGGGTTATAGAGAGAGAAAATATTGGAAAATCTTGTGCCATAAGACACTGCCTGTCCTGGAACATTCTAAAAAGCTAACATGAAGAGAAAAGACATCAGGAGGGAAACCTCACTGAAGTTTAAGTTTGAAAGGAACTATTAAGCTGAACACCACATTTAAAAATAAACCAACCCACTCAAATCTTAAGTAAGAATAGGAGCTGTTGAAAGAGTTTAAGACATCAGGGGCTGGGGAGATAGCTCAGTGGTCTAAGCACCTGCCTGGCAAGTGCATGGTCCAAAGTTTGATCCCCAGTACTGCATGTTATGCCAGCCCCAGAACTGAAACCAGGTATGGTGGCACATTCCTGTAATCCCAGTGCTGAGGATGTTGAGACAGGAGTATCACTATGGGTCCAAGTTGTGTAGTAAGACCCTGTACCAAATAAATAAATAAATAAATAAATAAATGTTTAAGACACTGTACTACAGTAATATCTACCTGTATACCCACATTTAAGACTCTTTTTTTTTTCTTTTTTATACTGGGAATTGAACTGAGGACCTTGAGCTTGCCAGGAAGAGGCCTCGGTCACTGAGCTAGATCTCTGGCCCATATCTATGTTTATACTGGTGTGATGCATAACAGCTAAGCTCTAGAAACAACCTAGATCCCTGTCAATAGATGAATGAATCAAGAAAATGTATTATCTACACACAATGGAATTTTATGTCGAGGCACACAGAAAAATAAATCTAAGGCATCTGTAGGAAAATGGATGGGTCTCGAGGCCATAATGTTAAGTGAAATGAGTTAGATACAGAAAGTTAAATATTCCATGGTTTCTCTTATGTGATAAATCCAATGATAAAGAAATTAAAGCAAACTACAAAGATAGACTTTCAGGAGTAAGGGAAGGGAATCAGAGGAAGAAGTAGAGGGATGGGACAGAGAGAGGACAGAGGTGGGAAATGAGCGAGGTGGTATATGTATATACCATTTTCCCAAAACAAATGTAAATATCACATATAGCAAACATATACCAGTTTTTTTGAAAAGTACAGGGGCTGTGTCAGAGTCGGGAAGCAGGAACTCCCTACAGCCTGTCCCGCTGACAGTTCCTGGTACAGCACGCCCTGCCAACCGTTCCACAGTGACAAAGTCAAACTGGGTGTCACTCAAGTGTGCCCAAGAAACACAGAGGTACAGGGCTATGGCCCAAGCATGAGCAGCATCTGCCCTGAGCACAGCTTCATGTGACCTTCATAGTGACCTCACTGACCTCACTCACAGGCCAGGTAGTACCAAGACTCCAGAACTGGAGCCTACATGACCAGATGCGGGTTGAGGGCTGAGCAACCAAGAGCCATGGCAAGGGATGCCCGCCCTGCCCTCATACCCGGATGCACAAGTCAGCCCTCTAGCGGCTTGGCTGCTGCCTGGCTCTTCTCCCCCCAGCCCTGGCTTAGCTCATGCGCCCCACCTTATCAGACATCTTTCATGCTTTCAGACTCCATCTTTCACCTGCACATACAATCTTCAGAGCGCAGGTTAGCGGAATGGGTAGATGCACAATCAATGTGCTGCTTCACATGACTGCCTAATGAATATTCATTGCCTTCCCACCCCTTTCCTTTCATGTTGGCCTTCACTATACGGCCTGATTGGGTAACAGAAAGGGATGTGGCTTCTGTCATCCTGCATAAGAACATGTCTAAAGGGCTGCTGATCCAAAGAGAATGTCAACTGGACTTGAACCCAGCTGAAGTGTGGAGCCAAATCCAAGTAACCCTGAAAACCGAGCTGCCTCTGCCAACCCAGAGACCTATGAGTGACAAAATAAATGTGTGGGTTTTTTAAGGCCCAGGGACTTAGGATGCTTTGTTATGCAGCATTCCTGTGGCAAACACTAACCAACACAAGCTTGTAAAAGCCAAATTGATTGTCAAGCTTGTTCTCTCTCCATTTATCTGCAGTGCATGGTAATGGCTCCTTTCCAAATGCAGTCAGCACAGCTTGGTCTTTGCATCTCACCCACAGCCTGTTGGTGGCTCCTGCAACAACACATATCCTTCCCAGAAATTTGGCTGCCTTTGCCTGACTTCCTGCCATCAGCAGGACTTCCACTTCAGTCCCTGTTGGAAGCTGTGCGTGCCATAACACCTCCATTCCTTTCCTCCCCTTCCTGGGCAGACATGGACCAAAGTGGTCAGCAGGACATGGGGCTCAGCCCTGCACTGCTGGCAGTGGCTCCCTCCATGTCCTCTTGAAAGAAGACAGCTGCTGTGTCTGTGCATATGGACAGTGGTAATGAGAACTCCCTGCAGCTCCGTGCAAGGGAATCAGGCAGTGTAGGCATAGCAGGCCAAGCTTCCCTTCTTGTTCCAGAAACGGCAGGAAATTCATTCTGCTGACCAATACTGCAAGATCTGCCAGGGCACAGCTCTGGAAGTGGGAAGAAAGTGAGAGGGAGGATAACAGGGAGCAAGAGACAAAGAAAATGAGAGGAGAATGCTGTGAAAATACACTACACTGGCCTTCACAACCCTGCCGGTCCAAACCTTATCAAGTCCAGTTTCAGAAAGGCTTAACTCTTCCCAAGATCAGCCATCCAGAAAAACTGGCTGACATTCCCCTAAAATTCTAAATAGCCAAGGTGCCAGAGCAGGGGAAAGAGATGATATAAACAATTACAAGGTTATAGAACAACATGAATTACTCACTAGAAATGGTTTTGGTCATGGACAGAATGACAAATACCAGGACCCTTGCCCAAGGCCATATGATGCCCAGAAGCAATTCTGGATGGTGTGTGGTGTGCCCGTACCTGCTCCGGAGATGTCAGTTGGTTCTGAGTCTGCGGTTAGGTGGCCACCTTAACCCAGATCAGTCTGCACATGCGGCTCCCCTGTAGGAGGCTGGATGGAGGGTGGGAGGATAGAGAAGAACAGAGAGCTCACCCAACCTCATCTGACCACCTATACTGGAACCAGCACTTGGGCTTGAGATCCAAATGGAAATTGATCCTAAAGAACAACATCTTTGCAGTTTTAACCAAAGAACCACAAGGGTCACTAACCATGATTACAAAGGCTACTGTCTCCTCCTTTGGTTCTGCCAAGGCTGAGTCACGGAACCCTGGCAGGGAGGGCAAGTGACCAAAGAGGGACTTCTAGATCCTATTTGTCAGTGTAAGAACAAAAAGAAGAAAATTGACACAAGGAAGAAATGGTTCTAGGGGCCGGGGAGATAGTTTAGTAGAATAAGCATTTGCCTGGCGAGCGCAAGGTCCTGAGTTCAGTCCCTGGGTACTGCGAGAGAGAGAGAGAGAGAGAGAGAGAGAGAGAGAGAGAGAGAGAGAGAGATGATTCTATGGAAAATATAGTCTGAATTTTCTAAGAAAATTATTATTCCAGGTCTGATATAGCTACAATGATGCTATCATATTCAATGCATGCATAGTACAGGAGTCCAGTCCAGAGCATTACTACATACACACACACACATACACACACACACACACACACACACACACACACACAGCCTAGATGCCAGGGTAGAGAGGGAGGACACCCTGAAAGGGGAGGTCAGGACAACGTATCCTGAACCCACAAGACCAAGGCCACCCACTTCACAGACTCCGGTTCCTCAGCTATCAAGAACTAGATGGGATAGTTTTGAATTCAATAAAGCTCACTATAACTGTTAAGTGCATGATGTATGTGCGACACTGCAAAGGGCCTGGCAAGAGCTGAGGAGATCAAAAGCATCACGGAAAAACGAGAAGGAAGACGCAATCCCTTTTATACTCTTCTTTCCAGTAATGGGAGTTGAGCCCAGGATTATGTGCTGAGCTACAGACCCTGTTTTTTTTTTTTTTTTCTTTTTCTTTTTCCTTAAAGGCCCTGCTGGGTCACTAAGTTGCCTGGGCTAGGCCTGAACTTGCAGTCCTCCTGCTTTGGCCTCGCACAGCTCTAGTATTACAGGCACGAGACCATACCCAGGTCTTTAGCACATCTTAAAGACTCTACTGAATATTTATTTGGTGACACACACTTAGGTCAGGTTAGTATCAGTCAAACCTCAAAACAAGTCCATAATGTAAACGCCATTATCTCTATTTTGTAAGCAAGGCAGTTGACGCTCAAAAAGATTAAATGATCTGATTTAAGTCACATAGCTAGGAGGAAGCAAAGAGAGGCTGGTCCCCTGAACTTGTGAGCTTTTGCTCCCGTGCACCATGTCCCACAGCTAGTGTGCATGTGTGTGTGTGTGTGTGTGTGTGTGCACGCATGCATATGTGTCAGCTTTTACTGTGCTTACCTGTCCATTTAGAGATAGACTCTGTGCCTGAGTGTGTTCCCCCAGTTCCCTAGAAGACACTAAAGAGGTCATGCATCATTTGCAGCCAGAGTTGTTCATCCTAAAAGCACCTCCCTCCTTCGTCAGCCAGCAGATGGGACCTGACACCACCCCAGGATGCTACTCCTGCCCCCTCTGTTTTGTTGACATGGATATTATTATAGATGATACTGAGAGAGGCTCACGGGTGTCTCATGTTCTATTGTTGGTCTCTATGGAAAGGGGAGATCTTATGGAAAACCTTCCTTTCCGCCTAAGTCAAGACATTCCTTGGGTGATTGGAGGGGAGCCCCCTCCCCACCCCACCGCGCCGCCATTTGGAAGTGATTACCACCGCAACATGCCCTGACAGAGTGAATGATGCCGAGGGCTGGCTCCTGGATGCTGAGCGAAGCCCTGCAACCCTCTCCCCGCCCCCCGCCCTTGGCGCACACCGCCACAGAGCGAGCCGGGAATCCCACTTGGATGCCGATTTCCAAGGCTTGCCTTCCACTTTCTGATACATGGGATCAGCTTTAATAACAAAAACCTGGCAGGGAAGGCACCTCTGCCTAGCAAAGTCCCCAGGGGCAAATTGGGGGAGGGGGTGACTATAGGCTCATCTGTTACCTCCTACCCAGGATGGGACTGAATGGCCTCACCAGGGCCTTCTGCCTGGGATCCAACAACAGCAGCCACTGTCTGTGAGATGGCGTCTTCTCCTTTTTTCCCAGTGCCTTCAAATGAGCCCCAACCAGCCCTTCCTCCAGGGGCAGCTCGTGTGGCAATTCTGGGGCCAGTCTGAACCACCCCATATGGTTCTCAACAGCTTCTCCAAGCAGGAATGCAAAGACCACTGGGACCTGATATTACTGAACAATCAAGAAAACCAGTGAACCATGCATGTTCCCCATGACCCATGGAAACCATCACCTTCTTATGCCTAGAGTTAGAAGCCTATTGGTAAGCTATCTTGGCAGGCCAAATCATAGCATCACCGCTTCATGAAAACCGCTGAACCATAAGATCCTAGATAGAACACACACTCTAAACACGGCCTCCATGAGGAAAAAGAGAAAGGAGCAAGACGCTTGTGCACTTGCCCTGAACAGTCATTTCTGCAAATCCAGCAGTCTCCGTTATCCTCCCTACCTTACCAGTGAACAAAGCCTCAGAAATATAAAACACTGCCTGGAGCTCTACTGCTAAAAAGTGGCAGCCATTAAGATGCAGACTAGGATCTAGATCTTGGGATGTCCCTCTGTTTCATTTCACCGTTGCTGGCCAGGGAGGTAGCTCAGTAGAATAAGTGCTTGCTGGCAAGTGCGGGATCCTGAGTTCAATACCCAGTTCCACCAAAAAAAAAAAGCGTTATTCATTTCACCAGCATTTGGGGCTCTTTGAATTCTTGTTCCCTACTGTGTCTCGGTGGTTGCTTCAAGGCAGGGACACTTGACACTCTCCTAATTGCTCTATGTAAGGTACTTCTGAACTCACCCAGCAGTTACAGTGACAGTGACACTTGCTCCTGGGTACAGAACCGGATCCCTTTCTACCTTCTTAACTTTCTGAACCTTTCCCCCAGTTCTCTTACCAGACAGAATAACTTGACCCTGGGTTATGAAATAAGCAGTGCAGAGTACAAGAAATACCCTCCTCCCATGGGTTTTCAGCATTGCAAATGCAATCTTACCACAAACAACAGCCATAAGACAACCAAGAAGAAACAGTCAGTAAAAAGGAGTCATCACACAGAGCTGACGTCATCACAACCCCAGACAAAGGTGGAAAGAGTGAGGTTGGTCTCCGTGTACAGAGTGAGCAATGAGCAGAAGGACCCTGAACCCACAGGGGTAGAGTTGCACATGTTGCCTACGCACCTTAATTTCCCCTTCTCTCTTCCCCATCGTGTTTTATTTTAGTGAATTATTTGGAAGTTGTGCAGGTGCTTGTGTCACAAGCCCCTTGGGTAGGTGGGGTGTGGGTCACTGAGTTCTGTGAGAAAGGCATTACAGCCAGATGCAGAGAGCTTAGTTCCTTGAGGACCGGCCACACTGAAGGGATGACATGCAGATGTGTCCTGGAGAAAGTGCACTGTACTGATTACGTCCCTTAGAACATCTTGGGCAGATAGGATCACTGACAGGAGGACAGCAAAAGGATTTTACATACAGAAGCTGCAATCGTGGCAATATTTGCTATCATGGTCTGCAGATCTGGAGGTCTATTTCCATTTCTGACCTTCTTCCTTCTTTTAACTCTAATATTTAAGGAGTTTATGATATACCAGAAGCTTATCCACAGACGTAATGACAGCCCAAGAACTGCCATCAACAATTCACTGTTTCTTCCTTTCCCTAGAGCCTCTTACTCCTTCTCCAGGAATGCTGAGTGGGTTCAGAGTGGTCAGAGTAAACCTTATCTTTTCATGAGAGCTTTTCAGTATAACGGACACCAAGTCCTGAAATGCTAAACTCTACCAAAGGTTCAAAATTACATGGAAATCAATTTCCTATATGTTAAAAGACTCTTGGGCCACTCATCTTTGATCATACCCCCAAGGTTCCTGTTAGTTGATGTGGCAAAATAAAACAACCTCTTAAAACTGGATTCTGGAGCCATCAGCTACGAGACACCACGATAGGATGACCCTGTCTCTCAGGCCCAAGCAATCTAACTGCCAGACCATGAGCCATTATCTGGCTCTTAGCCTTGTGTCCCTGACACCTAAATTAGGAGGCCCACTCCAAAGGGCCAACAAATCAAACTTCCAGAATCATTGACCTCTTTCCTAGACTGTCATCAAAGTTTGAAGCTGTCAACCTGAGTGAAACAAGTTGTTTTTCTTTTTTTTTTTATGTATTTGGTACAGTGTCTTGCTATGCAGCTTCGACTCATAGTGATCCTCCTGTTTTAGCCTCCCCAGCCCTCGGATTACAGGTGTGAGCCACCGTGCCCAGTATCAGGGGTCAACATTGTGCACCGAGGGCTGGGCCAGCACAGCATGTGGTACCAGGGATGGAACCTGGGTCCTTGCGCTTGCCAGGCAGGCTCTCAGATCACTGAGCTAGCTCCTCTGCCCAACTAATCTGCAATGCCTGTGCTGAGGGAGGAGAAAGACATGCCTGCCCCAGAGCTAGGAAAGTGAGCTCTCCAGGTCCCTTTGAAGGAGGAGGATAGGAAACCTCTTACTGCAGGGTGTGAACCCTCTTAGAGCTCATCAGATGGCACCAGTGTAGGATGTGCCTTTCCTCATGTGTGGGACCACAGGCTCAGAAGTCTGCTCTCTTCACTCATGGCTTCAAATGACTATTCCAGCAGATGGTCCTAAACCATCCACTCTACCTCTAGGACCACGAAATGCTGCCACAGACAGTGGGGTCCATATAACCCCTAACCAATTCTGACAGATGGGAATTCCTTCAGTGTTTAAAGGGGCGGGAGGGGGTTGGGGAGATAGCTCCGTGGCACAAGTGCCTGACTGGCAAGGGCAAGATTGTGAGTTTGAACCCTGGTCCTGAAAAAAAAAAGTGTGGGAGTTTTCTCTTGCTTTTCAAGACCTGTGCTCTATTTCATCAATTTTTAGAAAGCACTGTAATATCCCCTTATTACTATTCTGATGTGCTTGGAGGTTGAACACTGGGAGCATCAGACGGAAATGAATTATTGCTATTTATTAGATCAGAGAAGCAGAAGTATGGTCTGCTAGACAGAGTAGTCTGGAAAATAAGGAGCTGATGGCCGCTGATTCCCACCGAATTCCTTATCTACACCATATTTTCTACTGCACTGAGACAAGTGCTTTGTATTATTATCTTAATTATTCACATAAAACAGCCATGCTTATTGTAACAGATTACAGATAATCTGCTCATAAATTCTTGGACTCTCTTCCTATTTAAAGTTGTGACTATGAGAGGCCAGCCAGATAGCTCAGGGGACTGAAGGGCCTGCTTAGGCAGACTGCAGGGACCGGGGTTCCATCCCCAGGACCATAAGCCATGCCAGCCCCACCCTGGGTCACACTGAGATGGCAACTGAGACTGGGAAGGGTGGCACATGCCTATAATCCCAGCGCCTGGGAGGCTGAAAACAGGAGGGTCATTATGAGTCTGTTCTACGTGTAGTGAGACCCTGTAGACCCTGTAGACTTTGTATTAAATAAATGTTTTTAAAAAGTTATGACTAAGTTCCCTCACCAGGTATCTGGATGGGCTCTGTCACAGTGAAAGTTACCACGGAAGTCACATTCTGCCAGTTTCCCAGACCTGTCAGCTGGATCATGTATACTTAAAATTGAGCCACCATGCTGTTAGGAAGCTCAAGTCTCTCCCAATGGAGAGAACCTTATATGCAGGTTCATTAACAAGATAAATGGCTAGAGTTGTACCAAACCACTAACTTCTGGGTCTGTTGATTATATGGCAATAAATAAAAAGATCTATAGCTCACACAAACAGGTTGAACCTCAGGAAACAAACAAAAAAAGTCCCCTGAAAGAGTGGCCCTGTCACCTGCCTCCTTATCCCCACTTCTGGCAGCGGGTTAGCCAGGCGTGGCAATGGACAATTATAAAAGATGTAAACCCACAGGCCAGTTTGTCTCATGAAAAATAGCAAAAAGCTGCAACTACAGCACCTAGGGACAAAGTCAAAAGTTTAGAATTATAAGTTCTATTTACATAAAACCAGTTGATATTTCAACTGAAACTTGTAAGGGTGAGGCAGGAAGATCAGAAGCTCAAGGCTAGCCTGGGTAACTTAGACCTTGTTTCTAAAGGTGACATTAAAAGGGCTGGAGATGCAGCACAGTGGTAGAGCATTTGCCTGGCATGCACGAGGTGCTGGGTTCAATCCCCAAAAACTTCAAGAGTGGATGGCAGGGATTTAAACTGAGAACCCAGTCCTAAGTCTTGGCTTCACTGTTTGCTGATCCCAATCACAGGTCCATTCATGCTAAACATTTGAGCCTCACCACCTCTGCCCTTACTCCAGCCCATTCTGATACTTTCATTTAGAACAAGTAGCGTCAGAAGCCAAAGTCAGATGTGAATGACCAACTGAAGCTTAGTCACACACACACACACACACACACACACACACACACATGCACATTCACATGCACACTTCTTTCTTGTTCTCTTTGGTAGTGGTTTTGGTTGTTGCTGGGGTTAGATAATAAAGAAAAGCTTTATAAAAACATGAGTATGGTTTAGGAAAAAAAAAATGGTACAGTGATTCAGGACTGGAAACTTCAGGGAGCTACTTCTGCCTTGGGCCCGAGGGGAGGGAAAGGAGCCGGCACAGAACCAGAGAGGGTGCGTGGGCAGAGGCTGTGGCTTCTGGCTCCAGAACAAAAGCGACTTGGGGACTACACAGGGAAGGGGCCAGGGAAATAAACATGCAGCCTCATCCTCCTTCCTCTCAGCTCTCTTTTGTGCCTCTAACCACCCAGATGCAGGGAATCAAAGACAGGGATCTCTGGGGCAGGACCACAAGCTGACCTCACGGGCACGTCCCTCCAGCCGTGCTGTATCCTCCAATCTCCCTTTTATTTCCATCAGCACATGTGTGCAGTATATAACGGTTGTGTTCATCACAGGACCTGTCACACCAACGTAACACCTTAATTCTTTCCACATCTCCTTCCCTTCCCCTCCATCTCTTGGGTCCTTTCTTTTTTGCAAAAGGTCCAGCTCCCTGTATCCTATTATCTATCATTAATTTTACTCTTCAATTTATTCATAATTTGAGTTTCTCATATAAGAGAAAACATATTTAAGCTCACGTGTCTGATTTATTTCACTTAACGTTATGGTCTCAAGCTGTGTCCATTTTCATACAAATAACTCAAATTTATCTTTCTTTAGAGCAGAGTAGTACTCCAGTGTATATAAATACAAAGTTATTCTCAAGGAATCTGGAGAAGTGCTCTGTAGAGAATCTTAGCAGCTTCTCCCAGCTCCTGAAAATAAAATTCAGCCTATCACCCCATGGCTGCTCGCAGAAAACAGGGCCAACCTAGGTGGCCGACGTGACCAAGAGTGAAGGGGTTAAACTCTGGGTGGCTGGGCCTGTCCTCACCCCCTCAGCCCTGCAAAGAAGCTACTAGGAGCAAAGAGAGCAGCCACCAAGCCAGCTTCCAGCTGGTGGCAAGGCAGCAAACATCACAAGCTGCCATCGCCTGGGGAAGTAGCTGCCTTCCCGCCATTCATGTAGGGCATGCCTTGCAGACGGGGGAGACAGACACCACAGGCTACAGTGCTGAGCTCCAGAGCAAAGCACTGAGTGTGGGCAGCAAAGGGGGCCCAGCAGTGTCCCCCGAGATCAGCTCGCCGGAATATAGCTTCCCGGGGTGTTTCAGGGCGGTCTTGAGCTCCTGGCTTTGGTGCCTCTGGGCTACGGCAGCGCCTCTCCTTGGTGCCCTTTCTCTTAGCTATTAGAATGAACGGACTCAGGTGACAGGTCATGGACAGCAGTGAGCAGCGTCTAGCTCACATCAGCCAGACACAGGGTAATTACAGGCAGGCCCACCCCGTGCCGAGCAGCAGCCGTGGACATCAGTGCCCCACAGCTCCTGATGGACTGGCTAGGCAGCCCTCTCTCTGCTACCCTTACCCTGGGCTAAGTGGCTGACTGGGTGGGGTCTACAAGAACAGACACTCATAACCAGGTGTGTTGCCAAAAGCCTGTAAGCCCCAGCATCAGGAGGGGATCATGGGGGAGGATCACAAGTTAGAGCCCAGCCTGGGCAATTCAGACACTTAGCAAGACCCTGACACAAAAATAAAAAAGATCAGGGGACATAACGCAGTATGAAGGCTCAGGTTTTGATACCCAGTATGGGAAAAAATAAAATAAAAGG
>PVKN010002425.1:0-42585 GCA_004027915.1 Capromys pilorides | reverse complement strand
GGCAGGCAGGCAGGCAGGCAGGCAGGCAGTTAGTTCAAGCCAGGCATGGTGGCACTCATCTGTAATCCTAGCACTTAGGAAGCTGAGGCAGGAAGATTGCTGCAAATTGAAGGCCAGCCTGGGTTACATAGTGAATTCAAAGCTAGCCTATACTACCTACCCAGACTCTGTTTGTTTTTTTTTTTTTAAAAAAACCAAGACATGCCCCCCACCTCCATTAAAAAGAAAAAAGACTAGCTCCTTTCTATGCTGGGAAATCAGAGGTAAATACCCAAACTGGCCTGATGGATTCCTGGACTCTGAGGGCTGAGGCCAGAGGATAAAAGTTCAAGCCCAGCCTGGGTAACTTAATGCCTCAGCAAGAACCTGTCTTAAAATAGAAAATAAAAAATAAAGAGAGCTGGGGAAGGCCCTGAGTTTAATCCCTAGTACTGAAAATAAATACAAAAAATAAAAATAAAAATAACAAACCCCCTTATCCTTTCCACCACCACAAGCTGTCCCACCCAGTCACTAAGCTGGCTGCCGTGGCTATCTGGGAGTCCTGACTGTCCCTGGCCAGTGTCCCAGGGCAGACCCTTCCAGTCCTGGCCCATCAGGAATGCATGCAGTCCTCCAGGAACAAGACTTAACCACTCAATCCCAGGAATCCAGGACCACAGCCCCATAGCCCAGCGGGCTTAACTCTTCCTCTCAGCTTACTCTGTCCCAGCCTTGGCCCAGGATGTCTGGGACTTCTCCCAGGTTGTGACAGGGCCTCAAGGGCTCCTGTTCTCTAAGCCTGGGGGCTGGGGGGGGGGGAACCTTCCTCCTGGCCCTCCCCCACAGGCATCCAGGACCCTTCTGGGGAGGGTCTGTTCTCCATTCAGGAAACGTTGAGCCCAAGGGGGCCTCAGGAGGCTCCTCCCATCCTCCTTATAAATAGGGAAACCGAGGCATGACAGAAGAGGTGGCGCCCTCCACCTCAGAAGCGAGCTCCTCGCTCCCCGAGAACGTTTCTTGGGTGGTGCCCAGCCCAAGGTCACGAGGCGAAGGAGATGCAGCTCCCTGAGGAAGCCAGGTCTCAGGCTCCTGCTCCTCACTACCACCTTCGGGGCTCAACTACACAGACCAGGTCCCCTGCCCTGTCCTCTCCAACGTCTGCATCCGTGGCGTGAGACGATCCACGCCCTGACCCGCCTCCCCCTCCCCCGCCGCCACCTGAACCCGAACTAGGTCCCATAGCGGAGCGCCACGGAGCCGGTAGCTGCACACTCGCGGCCTGGAGGTCACGCGGCGGGGGTGGGAGACGCGCGAAAAGGGGATCTCCCGGGAAACGAGGGTGTCTGGGAGCGAGCACCCCTCGCTGGGGCCCGGGAAGAGGGAGCAGCCCACGCGGGTCCGCGGACAGAGCACCTCCCCGCCTGCTGCCGCGCCTCTGAGATCGGGGCGTCAGGGTGACAGGGTGTCGGGTGCGCCGCTCTCGTCCACACCCCACCACCGCCGCCCGCCCGTGCTTACCCAAGACACGACACGCAGGATAGTGTGTGGCTGCCGGACCAGGGTGTGGGGGTCGAAGGCACCCCCAGCTTTGCCAGCTCCGTACGCACCCCCTTCCATCGTGGCTGCACCGCGCGGCGCCCCCCGCTCGGCGCGCGCCGCCGGCCAGTGCGCGTGCGCGTGCGCGTGCGCTGCGCCCCCTCCCCCTTCCCCGCGCGCGGCTCGCGCTGCCCAGGACTCCCGCCAGGGGCGCTGTGCGCGACTCTCCGGAGCGACGCGCTGGCGAGGGCGGGAGCTGGGCGGCGCGCGCCCTGGCTAGCAAGGACACGCCCGTCACTAGCGAGGTGACCTCTTCGCCTAGTGCGGGGGAGGGGATGGCAGCAAGGGCGGACATATCTCCGCCTCCGGGCGCCCTGCTGGCGGTCAGCCCTGCTTGAAACTAGCTTCGTTATTTATCTGTTTCTTCTCTGCCTCGAATATACAGAAAAGGAAAGGGTTGCGTTCGTCGTCCTCATCGGGTGCAGGGCACATAGTGGGCACCGCAGGTAATTAATGGAATGAGTGAATAACCCTCTCCCCAGCCCCCAAAGCAGCCTCACCTGCCAGGACCACCTTTGGCCTGGTTTCTCGATGACGTCACGTGTGTCCCGGCGTGGTCTGTGCATCCCCACCTGACCTGCGGGCCTCGCAATGTCCAGGTTTCATCTATCTTGTTTACTGCAGTATCCAAGAACCTAGCATACAGTAGGTGCTCAATAAATAGCACATCTTGACAAGAGCCCAGGTTTTGTGGGCCACTGCTTCTGCTGACCTGCAACCCTTGTAGCTCTGAGATTACAGGCATGTGCATTCTGTCTCAAAATTTAAAAAAAAAAAAAAATTCAAATAACTGAAGTGTAGCTCGGTGAGAACACACTGGGTTAAAGCCTCAGACTTGAGGGGGCGAAATATTAAGATGTTTGAGTTTCTGGGCAGGGTGGCCCACTTCTATCATGTCCCCAGTCTGGACCCTGGCAACAGGATTGTGAATTTGAATTTAGCTTTGGGTTGTATAGTAAATTCAGAGTGAGGGCTAATGTAGTGAAATGCTGTGTTTAATAAAACCAAAACAGGTGAAATATTTATGAAAGATTTAACTTGTAAAATTATTATTTTTTAAAAATATTATTTTTAAATTATTTATGTATTAGATATAGGGTCTCCCTACGCAGCTCTGAGTCATAGTGATCCTCCTGTCTCAGCCTCCATAGCACTGGGATTACAGGCATGTGCCACCACGCCCAGTTTCTGTGATAGGCACAGCACACCCGGCAGCAGGGCCGCCACAGCATGTGGTGCCAGGGATCAGACCCCTGTCCCTACACTTGCCAGGCAGACACTCAGACCATCAAGCAATCTCTCTTACCCTATGTATGAAAGATTTATAGGAGCTGAAGAAAACCTGAGTATCCAAAGAATAAAAATTTTCTCCTCCTGCCTCAGCTTTCCAGGTGCTGGGATTACCAGCATGCACTATGGCCAGCTTTTTTTTCTTTTTTTCTTTTTACAGCCTTTTCTGCATCTTTTTACTGCTTTTTCTACATTTTACATTCGATTGACTGACAGCTCCAGGCTCTTGGTGACTGCATGGTCTTGGTCTGGGTGGCTTGTGTTCTACAGGAAGTGGGCGTGTCCTTGGCCTTGGCCTAGTAGGGGCCCTGGAGCAACGAATGTCACATTGACCAGCGTGAGTTGGTTCAGATACTAAAACTTACCATATATTCTCATGACATTTTCACAGAAATCCTAGTAGTGTCACCATTTTGATTTTTCTGCCTGTGAAATGGAAGTGATTACATCCATGAGGGCCCCTGTGTGCTTCTGGATTGTTGCGATTAAATATTTAAAAAAAAAAAAAAGGTGATGGGCAGGTGAGATGGCTCAGCAGTCTAAAGTGCCTGCTTAGGCAAACTTAGGCAACTGCAGGGACCGTGGTTCGATCCTTGGCACCACATGCTGTGCCAGCCCCACCCCCAGGGCAGGCTGAGGCAGCCATAATAAAAAAAAAAAGAAGTTAAAAAAAAAAAAAAAAAGGTGAGCCAAGGAGATAGCTCAGTAGAATAGGTGCTTGCCTGGCAAGCACAAGGTCCTGAGTATTTGCAAGTTAAATAATAACCTGTATTATTTATTTACTTATGTTCTTTTGAGACAGGGTCTAGCTATGTAGTCCAGGCTGGCCTTGAATCCTCAAGTTAGCCTCAAACTCTTGCTGACTCTCCCGCCTCAGCCTCCCGAGTGCTGGGATCACAGGCATGCACCGCCACATCCAGCTTGGAAATTAATCAATTTTATGATGACAGTGATGTCATCTCTAGCCTCAAAACAGAGCAAATCTTTGTGTAAAGAAAATCATTGGCAAAAAAAAAAAAAAAAAAAAAAAGAAATAAAGAAAGAACATCACTTGGGGAGGGGGGTGTCTAGGCCTTGCTGTGATGCTCAGTCTGGGCTGAAACTTGCTCTGTAGTTCAGGCTGGCCTCAAACTCCTGGTCCTCATGCCTCAGCCTCCCCATGCTGGGAGAGCAGGTACAGGCCACTGCACTTTAACTGTCACTGTCACTACACTTACCTATTCTTGACACAGGTAGCCCCATTAGGGAAGAAAGAGGGCACCATGAAGGTGGACTCAGCCTCGAGCCTGTAGTCAGAGGCATCGGGCCAGGACCACAGTGAGAAGGTGGGTGCTGGGTGCAAGAGCCCAGCTTTCCCCTCTGACTCAGTGACCCAGGAGAGCCTACACCCTTTGCCAGTGGGAAAGTGTGAGATTGTTGTCAGGGCAGAACTTAGAAATTAAAACAAGGGCCAGCATGGTAGCACAGATTGTAATTCCAGTATCCAGGAGGCTAAGGCAGGAAGAAGGCCAACCAGGGGCAACTTGACTCTACCAACATAAATAAACAAACAAATAAAATGGGAGGAGCCACTGAACTGATAGTGGCAATTTTGCCATAGGGACAGTGTCCCTTCAGGCTGGGAGTTCGTGCCTCACTTTGTCCAGAAGGTCAAGAGTGTTTTTTGTCTGTCTTGCTTTCTTTGCTATCCTCTGCCTGGCATGAGCTGTTTCTCCTCCGCAGTGCCCCTGTGCCACACTGTCCTGCCTTGGACCCGACTGACTATGAGCCAAAACCTCTACAAGCTGTGAGCCAAATAAACGTTTCCTCCTTAAAAAAAACAACAACAAAAAAAGTTTTAAATGGGGACAATCTGCTCAGGATCCCCACCTCCTGTCCCTCTCTCAGACAGGAACTTTCTTTCCCCTCAATAAATCTATTCTGCACAAAAAGGAAAAAAAAGAAAATGTTTTAAAGTTTTAAAGGGAAACTTCTCTTTGTGTGTGTGTGTGTGTGTGTGTGTGTGTGTGTGTGTGTGTGTGTCCAGGTTACTATGTCTGCCCACAGGAAACAAAATCCTTTACCACACGTCTATGTCAGTTGGCTGTATAAGAGGAAGAAGGTTCAGTCAGAAAATTCTCATTGAAAACTGCCTTATGATTGCATGTGGAATAAAATCAGTGTAAAGAAAGATCCCAGGGTCAGGTGTAGTGGTTCATGCCTGTTGTTCCAATACTAGAGAGCCTGAGGCAGGAGAATCACTGTGAGTTTCAGGCCAGCCTGGGCCTCAAACTGAGTTGAAGGCCAGCCTGAACTGCATAGCGACACCCTGTCTCAAAAAAGAAAGCACCAGTGAGTGTGCATTGCCTTGTACTGGGGACTCCCTCAGCAGGATGAAATGACAGACATAAGGGAATATGCCACCCAAGTGCCTTTTGTTTGAGTTTTTGAGACAGGGTGGCATTATGCAGTTCAGGTTGGCCTTGAACCCCTGGCGATCCTCCTGTCTCAGCCTCCCGAGTGCTGGGATGGCAGGCATGTGCCACCATGCCCAGCAATCGGAGCCCTTTTCATAGCTGTGCCCCAAGGGGTTCTGAGGACCCTGGAATGTGGCCACATAGACAGTGGTGTGTCCTCATTTCCTTCTTGTCCTTATCTTCTGGGCTCTCCATTCTCTGCTGTGCTGAAAATCCTGTGTCCTGGGAAGAGAGTTTCGGCTGTCCCCTGAGGTGACCTCCATGTGTGCCCACACCTGGGAGTGTTGGAGGGCAGAGAGCAGTGAGGAGGACTTGACCAGAAAGGCGGGACTGCACTTAGAGCTCGAGAGAGTCATGGGACCGGAGCCTCATTCCTCAGAGCCGCGGGGAGATTTTCCATGCAGTCACAGGGTTTTCCAGACATTTAACCTGGAATCCGAGCTCCTGGGCTCTGGAAGCCAAGGGCGGGTTTGCATCTCATGTCCTTTCATTTCTGATCATTTCTGACGGACACCCAGTCGGAGACCTCGTCTATAGATTCAGGTTTGTAATCCGATTGCACAGAACACGTGCCCCTCCCCCCAGCATTGCTGGTCCTTTCAGGAATGCTTTGAGCAGGGCTGGAAAGGATCCAGTAACACACACACACACACACACACACACACACACACACACACTCTGTGCCCGGATGAGACTATTATGCGCTCCTGCCACTTCCAGGTGCCCAGAAGCAAGCATGTGACATTGGCACTTCACTAGCCCTGTGCCCACCAGTCACACCTAGAGGGCGACACAGAAGTTGGTGGATGAACACCTATCAGAGATTGGCACTGATGTGGCCATCTTCAGCTGCCTGTGGCTCTCAGGATATCTGTGAGCCCAGCACAAAGCTGGGTGGACATCCTTGGTGGCTGCCACCCATGTCCTCCTAGCTATCTGAGGGGCCAGGGACACTGTCGCTCCAGAACTCAGTGGCTCAACCTGGCAGTGTGACCCAGTAGGGCAGGCATGGAGATGTCCTTCTCTCAGAAGTCTAAACAAAACAAAACAAAACAGTGAGCTGGGAGCTGACAGTGACAGAGGGCAGCAAGCAGGATGGCACCGCACTGGGTTTCCTTGATGTGACAATTTTAGATGGCTGGGGCCATCAGAGTGCTGCATTGGCCTCCAGTAGCGGGCTGGGGACTAAAATCACTGTGATCCCACTCAGAGCCAGGCTTTGGGCTGACCAGTTGATCGAGCCCAGGACAGATGGCTCTGATGGATTCTGGGAGCTCGCAGTGAGTTACTGAGTCCGCAGGGGCCTTGGGTGCTTACAACACCAAGCGGTTTGTCCTGGCAGGTGGTAGAGGATGGAGAACGGTCAGAAGAGGCTTCTGAGTGGGGGTGACATTGGCTCATGGCTGCTGTGACCACTTGTGGAAGTCACCACCCAGATGCTGAGCATTGAAGCCATCCCTCAGGTCACCTTATTTTGGGCTGAAGCCTATCACCATACTTGTGTGTCTGGCACAGTCCCCAATCCCCGCAGCGCCCTCCCCTCACCGCCAAGCAGAAAACCACAGTCCTGACACGGTGACACCTTCCTGCCCAGCTTCCTGGCACGGTTACCCTGGATTTGTCATTGGGACAGAGCAGAAACAAAATGCTTGTTAAATGCAACACGTTCATTGCTGTGCAGTTGCAGGGCTGGTGGAGAGCGGATGCCCCCAGGTGTGTCATGTACCCAGCAAGGGCTTTGCTGTCGCCTGCAGAGATGTTCCCCTACCCTCTGCCCTGGAGTTTCCCCGCCCCCTCCAGCCAAGCAGGTACTGGAGTTGGCAACCAGCGCCTAGCTCCTGTTGACTGAAACAACGGGGAGAACAGAAATTTCCTAGGATTCCTCATCTGGCTCAGTGTAGAGCAAAACCTGCAGGGGCGCACAGCCCAGCCCAGCCATGTCCACTGCCTGGAGGCCAGGACACCTTAGCCCGAGAGGGCAGCGCGCGACCCGCAGCTCTTCCAGCGCGGGCTCCAAACCTTTTCTTAGCTGCGCCCCCTGAAGGAATCAAAGGGGAAAGCGTGTCTCCTTCAGGCTAAGGGGTGCTTCTCCAGGGCTGGGTGATTCTCCTGGTGGCCTCTGGGGGCAGCACCGAGTGGGTGTACAGGCCACGCCTCCCCGAAAAGCAGGTGCGGTTCTGCAAATCCAGTACGTGACAGTTTTTACCTGCTATGAGCAGAAGAGGAAGGAGCTCCGCAACTTTCCACCTGTGTGTTTCTTCCATGTCTTCTCATCAGTGACTCCCTTCTCCACTTCTCATCCCGACTTTGGTTTTTCCTTCTTTCTTTCCTTCTTTTTTCTTGGTTTTTTTTTTCTTTTTGAGACAGGGTCTCATTATATAACCCAAGCTGGCCTTGAACTCTTGGCGATCCTCCTACCTCAGCCTCCCCGAGTCGTGGGATTACAGGCTTGAGTCACCACACTGGCTTTGTTTTCTTTCTTTCATGTTGGCAAATGAACCCTAGTCCTCTTGCTCCCTGGGCCAGCACTCTGAGTTTTCCCCACCCTTTGTATTTAGGTCTACGCCTCGGCCCTCGGATCCACCTTCATCCTCACTTCCAGGGTCTGGGTGGCAGGAGGCATCCGCTAGAAGCCATTGGCCCTGAGGAGAAGCAGTGGCCGGAGCCTGTAGTCCTTGACAGTGGCACCAAGCCTCTGGTCTGCCGCTCACCGTGCTCCCCTCGACCTCCGCCGTCTGTCTCTCCCCAGACTCCCAGTGTCCTCTCACCACCATTCCTGAGTCACCCTCACTGAGGCTGGGCTGCACACCTCAAGCCCGGCCACTGAGTTCATGAGGTCTCTGATTTCATATGCACCATTGCTTTTCTATTATTTATTTTGAGACAAGGTGTCCCTAAATTGCTAAATACCCAGGCTGGACTAGAATTTGTGATCTTCCTACCTCAGCCTCCCAAGTAGCTGAGATTCCAAATGGATACCATTATGCCCAGCTAATTAATAAATAAATAAATGAAATGTATTTTTTGAGTGGGAGACTTTCTATGTATGAGGTAGAGGTTTGCTATGTAGCCCAGCCCAGCCTTGAAGTTTTTTTTTACTATTCATTTATGTATTTAGTACAGGGTCTGCAGCATCTCACTACACAGATTGGACTAGCAGTGATCTTTCCTGTTTTTCAGCCCCCCAAGTGCTGGGATTACAGGCTCACACCTCCGTGCCCAGTCTCATTCTCCATCTCACCATGCTCCAGGGATGGGGCTGGCATGGCAGGCCAGGGATTGTCCCGCATCTGCCTAAGCAGAGGCTTTTTTAGCCTGCTGAGCTATCTGGCTGGCCTTCAGCCTTGAATTTTTGCTTTCTTTTTTTTTTTTTTTTTTTTCTTTTCTTTTTTTACCTTAGTCTCTCTCTTTTTTTAAAAGTTTATTTTATTTTCTTAAACCTCATTTATTTGTGTTATGGCTGGCTCAGCCTTGGGGGGGGGGGGGTGGCGCAGCATGTGGTGCCTGGGATCCAGCCGAGGTCCCTGCGGTGGCCTAAACTTCCCAAAGCACATGCTTTAGACCCCTGAGCCATCTCACCAGCCCTGCCTTAGTCTCTTATGTGTTGGGGTTTCAGCCTGGCCCCTGTGCTCACTCAGTTTGTATAATTGTTTTTTGTTAATGTATCTGATGCAGGGTCTCACTATGCAGCTTGAACTCATAGTGATCCTCCTGTTTTCAGCCTCCCCAGATCTGGGATTACAGGCATGTGCCACCCCAGCCGGTCTCCTTTGCCCACTCACAGCGTATGGTGTCAGGAATCTAACCCGGGTCCTAGCGCTTATCTAAGCTTAGTCCGCTGAGCTGTCGCCTGCCCATAATGTTTATAAGGGCAAGAAGACAGGACATAGGGGCCAGGGAGTTAGCTCTGTGGCACAAGTGCCTGCCTGGAAAGCACAAGGTCCTGAGTTCGAACTCAGTCCCACAAAAAAAAAAAAAAAAAAGGAAGACAGGGCAGAGATAGAGCATGTACCCAACTAGTACTAATTCCTAATTCCAATTCCCAGCAATGCCAAAAAGTAAAAGCACATAATATTCCAAAGTGTTACTTTTGAGCTGGGTGTGGTGCCCACAACTATAAGTCCAGCACTTGGGAAGCTGAGGCAGGAAGATCACCTTGAGTTCGAGGCCAGCCTGGGCTACATAGTGAGTTCAAGGCCAGCCTGAACTACAAAGAGAGGGGCTGGAGAGGTAGCCCAGGGGCACAAGTGCCTGCCTGGCAAGTGCAAGGGCCTGAGTTTGATCCCCAATACTGCAAAACAAATAAATAAACAAGTAAGTAAATAAATAAATAAAAGCAAAAGAGAGCTGGAGAGATAGCTCAGTGGCATAAGTGGCTGCCAGGCAGGCTCAAGGTAGCAAGTCTGATCCCTGGTACTGCAAAAAAAAAAAAGAAAAAAAAAAGAAATATCCTTCCCAAAAAATAAATAAATGAAAGCAAAATCAATAAGTCAGAGCCACCAACAGGGTATTGGACTGTGACTCATGTCACCTTCTCTCTAACTTCCCTAGAAAGGTCGGGAAAAGGTGATGCCATGAGTTTGCATGTAAGAGTTGCTCCTGAGGAAAGCACTGAGTTTTAAGTGTCACCACTGCACTTGGCGTGGTGGCACATGCTGTCAACCCAGCTACTTGAAAGGCTGAGGCAGGAGGATCACAAGTTTGTCTTAAAATAAAATTAAAAGGCTTGGTGGGCCAGCGAGATAGCTCAGGGATCGAAGTGCCTGCCTGGCAAGTGCAAGGATCCGGGTTTGATCCTTGGTACCACGTGCTGGGCCAGCCACCAAAACTGAGTGTGGTGGCACAGGCCTGTAATCCTAGTGCCAGGGAGGCTGAAACAGGAGGATCACTACAAGTCCAGGCTGTGTAGCAAGACCCTATACCAAATACATAAATAAATAAATGAATGAAAATAAAAAGGATTGGGAATGTAGCTCTTTTGAGTAGCATTTCCTAGGTTTAGTCACCAGTACTGGGAAAAAAGTCACCTTTGTCTCTTTGTTATAGCTGACATTTAGTTTCTTAGCCTCATATAAAAGTCTTCTGGTCCTTATAGCTGATCCCTCAATAATGGACCACTTGATTTTTTTGAAAAAATTTTAAAATGTATTAATTTGTTACAGGGTCTCATGATGCAGTTCAGACTCACAGTGATCCTTCTGTCTCAGTTTCCCCGGTGCTGGGTCTATAGGCATGTGCCACCAGGACCAATGTTGGGGCCAGCACAGCATGTGGTACCAGGGATTGAACTCGAGTCCTTGCACTTATCAGGCAGGCGCTTAGACTGATGAGGTATCTCCCCAGCCCTGGACCACTTGATTGATCAATTGTTTGATTGATGAGGCAGGGTCTTGCTGTATAGTTGAGTCTGGCTTTGAATTCGCTGTGGAATCCAGGCTGGCCTTGATCTCACAGCATTCCACAGGTGTGTGCCACCACAAAAGAAATCCTTCCTAACTTGGCATGGTGGCGTGCACCTGTAATCCAGCACTCAGGAGGCTGAGGGAGGAGGTCTGGCAAGAGTTTGAGTCCAGCCTGGGCTACATAAGTGAATTCAAGGCCTCCCTGCATTACCTAGTGTGTGCCCTTCCTTGTTCTTTACATCCCTGCTCGGCACTCTTCCCTAGGGCAGGACTCCTGCCCTGTTCCTACAGAAAAACTTTTCCCTCAGATTGCTTTGGTTGGCCTTGCCCGCTTGCTTCGTATATGTTCCTTTTTTTCCCTTTTCTTGGGTGGGTAACACAAGGTCTCTCTATGTAGTCCAAGCTGGCCTTGAACTCACCATGTAGCCCAGGCTGGCCTCAAATTCAGCACAGCCCTCCTGCCTCAGCCTCCCAAGTGCTGGGGTTACAAGTGTGTGTCACCACACCCAGCATTTCTCTTTGGTGGTGAGGTGTTGCGTGTTCATTTTCTGACAGAATCAACTTCCCCGAAGAGGAAGTCCACAAATCTCCAGCAGATAGCTAAGGTGGGTGCTTTCCCTCTGGCTTTGACCTGGCCCTTCCCACCTCTGCCCTCCCCATCCTACTGGGCACCATGGGGCTTGGCCACTCAGAGTCCATGTGTGCACAACAGCAACAGAGCTGGCTCACGTAGTGAAACTTTGATCAAGACCCAGGTCCCGAAAGCTCAACCCTGAAGGGTCCTAGGATGCCAAATAAGAACTCTGTTCCTACGCCTCTTGCTGGAGGTTCCTTTCTCTGTTCCCGTGTCATCTCCCTGTGTCCTGTGAGGGGGAGAGGGAACACTGCCAGGGCTTTGGAGCTCGCAGGGCACTCTTCACTCCCCGCCCCCTTTCTCCTCCTCCTTCCCGCCTCCCTGAACCTCCTGCTTTTTTCTCGTTTTTTTTTTGCTTCTCCTAGAGACAGTGTCTCACCGCTGAGAGCCAGGCTGGGTGGAAGTCCCAGGACTCAGGCTATCCTCCCTCCGCAGCCTCCTCAGTGCTGGGGCAGTAGACATTGGGTCCGTTGTTTGTGCTTGGTTTTAGTTCTACTGCATTCTTCCTTTGCTCTTTCTGTCCTAACATTTGCAGGTATTTGGAGCAGAACATATACTGAAGCCTCTTGGCAAAGGCATTCTTTTTAAATAAAGAAAGTACACCCCTCCCCCTTAACTGTACTTTCTCTATCTTTTTTTGTGGCAACAGGGACTTTTCTTTATACTGAAAAATGTATTTATGACCAGACTTCCTTTGACTAGTGAGACAGAAATACAAAGGAACACATGCTGTTAGAGGGATTTGCCAACTCCCCCACCCATATTTACCCTCTAACCCTCTCTGCACTCTTTGAGCTCTTCTGTGTGGATGTGGAACAGAATTCAGTGGCCTCTGTGGCCCCTCTGAGAAGCCAGCAGGCTGAGATGTGCTGTTGGATGAGGTGCTCTGTGATGGTTTCTGAACAAAGTCTTTGAAAAAAAGCCCTAGCCCAGCACGCCAGTGCATTCTTGAATCTCAGCTACTCAGGAGGCTGCCGCAGGACTGAGATTCAGGCTAGCATGGCAACAGCAAGACCTCGCCTCAAAATAGAAAATATTTAAAAACTGCAGATGTCGCTCTGTGATAGAGCGCCCCTAGATTCAATCCCAGCCCTGTAAAACTAAATAAATACGTGAAGTCTTATGCATTTTAAGCGGATCCGTTTGCTATTCTCTTCCTCCGGTGCTGGCCCCTTTGACACTTGCAATGTTAAATGTAAATGAGAACACTTTGGTGCTTTAAGTTCATTCTGCACGCAGCGGGGGCCTAGGGACGGCAGCCGGTCTGGCTCATGAGAAGCACAATTCCTTCTGCTCCCATAACAGGAGGGGAGCGGGGACCCAGGGCAAGAACCGCCTCATCTTGCGTGCGGTCACCTCCTCCGCGACGCAACGGGGGATGGGGTGGGGTGGGACGGCCGTGGGGCGGGCACGACACGGGACTGCGGCTTCATCACCGGGCGAGCGCCCCCTGCTGGTGGCTCAGGCCCCATGGGCGCGCTGTTCACAAGGCTGGTGCACTAGGTCTTTTTCTTTCTTTTCTTTCTCTCTTTCTTTCTTTCTTTCTTTCTTTCTTTCTTTCTTTCTTTCTTTCTTTCTCTCTCTCTCTCTCTCTCCCTTTATCTTTCTTTCTTCTTTTCTTTCCTCTGCACAGATCAGATTCATAGTGATCTTCCTGTTTCAATCTGATTTATTTTTTAAACTGTATGTATGTATGTATGTATGTATGTATGTATGTATGTATGTATGTATTTATTTTTCGGCCGGCTCAGACTGCCCTGGGGGTGGGGCTGGCGCAGCCTGTGGTACCAGGGATCCAACCGCGGTCCCTGCGGATGCCTAAGTTTGCCCAAGCAGGCACTTTAGATCGCTGAGTTATCTCTCCAGTCTGATTTATTTTTAAACTGTATGGTCACATACAAATTTGTGCTCAGGTTGTACCTTCCTCATTTTAATCCTTCTTTTTTTTATTTTTATTTATTTATTTATTTATTTGTAGAACTGGGGACTGAACTCAGGTCCTTGTGCTTGCCAGGCAAGTGCTTATTCTACTGAGCTGTCTCCCCAGCCCTCCTCACTTTAATCCTTCATGAGATGACAGGAGGCACCACTACCAGTCACACACACAACAGTAGTTTTAGTCTTGTGTTGTTTTATGTTATGCCAGTTCAGCCTGCCCTGGGGCTGGCGCAGCATGTGGTGCCAGGGATTGAACCGGGGTCCCTGAGGTTGCCTAAGCTTTCCTAAGCAGGCACTTTAGACCACTGAGCCATCTCACCGGCCCAAGATCTTTCCATTTTCTGAAATCCTCTAGGGTCTCTTTTTTCAGAGTACTGTAGTTTTCATTGAATAGATCTTTTACTTCTTTAGTTAGGTTAATTCCTAAATATTTCATTTTTCAGGTGCTATTGTAAAAAGTATTGTTTTTTCTAATTTCTCTCTCAGTGTGTTTGTTATCTGTGTAGAGGAATGCTATTGACTTTTGTGTGTTGACTTTGTATCCTGCTATGCTGCTAATATTTGTGTATTAATTTGCATATTAATTCTAGTAGCTTCTTGGTGGAGTTTTTTTGGGTCTTCCAAGTAGATTATCATGTCATCTGCAAATAATGATAGTTTAACTTCTTCTTTACCTGTTCTTACTTCTTTTATTTCTCTCTCTTGTCTAATGGTTCTAGCTAATGATTCCAGAACTATGTTTAATAGGAGTGGCAATAGAGGACATCTTTGTCTTATACCAGATCTCAGAGCAAAAGACTTTAGCTTTTCCCCATTTAGAATTATATTTGCTGTTTGATTGTAAGCAGGCACTTTAGACTGCTGGGCCATCTCATGGCCCTGTGTCACGCTAACTCTTAAAGAATCTGATTTTGCAAATCAGCTATGAAATGTGAGAAATGTTAAATATCCTTTATTTGGTATTAAACATACACCACACTAAAATGCCTTTCAATAAGTAAAAGGAAGCACTTTTTATATATAAGAAATTCTAATTAAACTGGCATAGTCAAGACTAAAAATATAGCCATAGCTTTCTTGTCTTCAACCACTCCCTTTAACAGGCTAATAAAAACAAACTGAAATAGGAGTCTGGCTTGGTTTTGAGATGATGAAAGATTCTCCCAGCATTTAAACATATTCACATAACCAGTCATATAAATCTAAATATAAAGCCAACCTTCAGTAGTTTTGAAATGACATTCTCAATCTTTTTTTTTTTTTTTTTTTGTGGGACCGGGGTTCGAACTCATGACCTTGCACTTGTCAGACAGGCACCTGTGCCACGGAGCTATCTCCCCAGCCCCTGACAGTCTCAATCTTTGTGAGAAGTCGAACATTACTAATCAAGTCAGCTATCTATTTAGAATTACTATCAAACCTTGAAGAAAAAAAAAGATATCCATTTAGCTATAAGCCAATTTTATTTAAATCAGGACTGTCCACAAAATATTCTGTCAGCTACTCATGACCTGGATTCTGGTGTATGACAGCTATTAAATTAAAAGCCACGAGCCATGTCTGTTCTGTAATAAATAAGGCAGTGACTATTACTCATTAGTAGCCTTTTTGAGGTAAGCCATTAAGTCTGCCCTTTCTCCCTTCTTGATGCCCACACAGATTATTTTGTTCCAGGGATATACTTCTTGGGATTCTCCAAATACTCCATCAGTGCATCCTCTCCCCAGGTGATACCTTTGTTCATGTTGGCATCTGTGTAAGAGAATCCAGCAGCCTGACCTGTCTTCCACCCAAAGAGACCATGGAGATTTGGCCCAGTCTTGTGCTTGCCACCTTTCTCAACGGTATGGCGCTGCGCACACTTCTTTTTTGTGTGTGTTTTGTTTTTTTGTTTTTGTGGAGCTAGGGATTGAACTCAGGCCCTTGTGCTTGCCAGAAAAGCACTTATTCTACTGTGTTATCCCCCCAGCCCTGTGCACACTTCTGTACAAAAACTTTCTTGCCTTTCTCAACATCACCCACGTGTAAACCTGCCACAGCTTCCACCCCAGGTGGTCACCTCTCTTCCCTCGTTACCACAAAGAAAGCTCCAGTTCACAAGCCTGATGTCTCACTGTCTACGTGATCCTCCTGTTTGCAGCCTCCCCAGCTCTGGGATTACAGGCCTCAATCACCCTCTCAGTGCACCCTAAGGGTGGGGCTGGCATTACTTTCTTTTTAGAACAGCTTCTTTAGTAGTACATGTGTAGAGGAAATGTTTTCTCTCAAGCGTACACAGTTTTCAGCTTTTAGGCCTGTGCAACCACACCCAGCTCACGGATCCTTTATAAGGATCATTCCTGACTCAACCGGGACAGATTCCCTTTTCTGTTCCATAGTCACAACTTTGACTGCTACATTAATAAAACCGAACTTGCATTTGTAGACGGAATCTGAGACTAAATGCTTGATTTGGACTTTTCTGAATCCTTCCCCATTTCTGCCCAGATGTGCTAGAACAATCAAGATAGAGAGAAACCCATCTTATAGGGTGGGGACTGAAATATTCAATGAGGCTCGGGGAGTGATGGAAGGGAGGATCTGGGTGGAGGAGGCATGGCTTCCAGGGAGATAAAAGGCAGAGTGGGTCAGGGATGTGTGGTCCTGAGCCTGCCGTCCTTACCTGACCCTGCTGGGATCCTCAGAGGAGCACTGTACCTGCCTCTGTCTCTTCCTCTGGTAAGTCTCTCCCTGGATGCCATGCCCTGGGTGCCAGCCCTAAGCAGAGCTCCCCAAGGCCAGGGGTCTCGGAGCACAGAGGGTTTCATGATTTCTATCTCTTCTGATGAATAGGTGTTTAGAGCATGTTTGTAGTTTTGGTTATCCCTTTTAGAGTATATTGTGTGTAGTATTAGTTTTGTTTTGCTTTGTTGAGACAGGGTCTCATGATATAGTTCAAGCTGCCCTGGAATTTGCAACATTCCTACCTCTACGTCCCTTGTGCTGGATTTAGGGTCCAGGAGTGGGCCAGCAAGTTGAGCTAGGGACAATGATTTCAAGGTGGAGACTGTTTCCATTGCAGAATTAGCATTGCCTATCCTTTAAAGGATCTACAAGATCTATAGAGTCTCACTACACAGATCAGAATCCTAGTGATCCTCCTGTTTTCAGCCTCCCTAATGCTGGGATTATGGGCATATACCGCCAAGCCCAGTTTCAGTCACAGTCTCAATGCAGTCCAAGGCAGGGACTGCGTGGCATGCAGTGCTAGGGATCAAAATTCAGTCCCTGCACTTTCCTGCCCATTTTTTTTTTTTTTTAAGCAGCAGAATATATTTGTTGAGAGAAAGAAAGCTCCCGTCTGAGAGAAGGACAGAAAGGGAAGTCCAAGCAGGTTGTCTCCCTCCTTGCCCCTTTTTGAGTGCTAAATGTTTCACAAAATTGATATGCTACACAGCTCTTACCATTGCTTGCTAAGCTTACTTAAAGGTAAAACACAAACTAGTCCCACAGTGTCTCCCAAAGGATTTCCCTGGGTCAGGCTAAGGTTGGGATGAAGGTGGGTCGGGTGCAAGGCGTTTCCAGTGATGTGCTGCAGGGATCCCCAGCCAAGCCTCGAAATCTTTCCCACACATGGATGGGGACAGGGCTGCCGCAAGCTTCCTTGGAATGCACTTCCACATGGGCCTATAGTCCCAAGGGCTGGTGGTGGCCTTGACAGTGGGTGGGAGCAGGTTGTCCCGCTGCCCAGGCTGTGATAGGGGCAGGGCACGTCTTCATGGGCTCCTAGGTCTGAGAAAGCCAAGTGAACTTGGGGCTGCCTCTCACGGCAAGACAGGCAGGGACTTGGAGGCTGAGCTGGCCAGCATGGGTCCAAAGGGGTCTTGAGGCTGGTATGAATAGGTGCCTGTTGCAGGGTGTCCCAGGAGCCTGCTGGAAGACCTGACATGATGGAGTCGCAGAGCAGCCCCACTGTGCAGGAGCAGATCAGGCAGAGCCTTCTACGGGACGAGGCTGTGGCCCCTGCCACTCTGGACCATGTGCCCATCCACGTCTTCCCGCAGCTGTTTGCAGAAGCCTTCATGGGGGGCCATGGCAAGGCCCTGAAGACCCTGGTGCAGGCCTGGCCCTTCCCTTGCCTCCCTCTGGGGTCCTTGATGAAGCGCAGGAGGTCCGAGATCACGCCCACTCCACTGGGCCCTGGGCAGCTGCCGCAGGGAAATCTGCAGACCTTCCAGGCCGTGCTGGCAGGGCTGGATACCCTGCTGGCCCAGGAGGCTAGGCCCAGGTGAGAGGAGTCAGGGACCCTGGAGGGATGGGCAGCGTTGGGCTGCTGTGTGGGTGCGGAGCAGGCGCTGAGGCTGTGAACCCAGAGAATCTCAGAGCCAGAAAAAGGAGTGGACCAGTGGATGCCCAGAAGGTGGAAGGGACGCACAAGTGGGAAGGTAGGTCTCCGCCTCCATTCTGACACTGTTTGCTGCTTCCCCCACAGCAGGTGGCGCCTGAAAGTGCTGGATCTCCGGGACCGGCACCCTGGCTTCTGGTCCGGAGGGCCCAGAAGAGGAGAAGCCATGGGCATGGAAGAAGGCAGGGTTGGGCGCGGCGCGGAGGCACAGCCTGCCTTGACGGTCATCTTGCCCTTGCGCTTGGAAGGCGCCGGTGCTCTTGGAGTCCAGCAGGACGGCCTCCAGCGCTGCCTCCTGCAGTGGACCAAGCAGAGAACGGCCACCGTGCACCTGTGCTGCCAGCAGGTGACCATCGACTCCTGCCCCTTTCCGGCCGCCAGAATGCTGTTGAGCGCCATGCAAACGGACTGCATACGCGAGCTGGCCGTGTACTGTGACTGGGATCGTGTTGAACTGAGAATGTTTCTTCGCCAGCTCAGGAAGCTGACCAACCTGCGCACCACCTTCTTTAGCACTCTGAATGCACGCGCGAGAAACCAGGCGTGCAAACGCCTGTACGTGCGCACCCACCGTCCCAGAGCTCCGCCGCTGAAACTGCAGTTTCTTCCAGCGCGGGGCTCTGCATAAGATGCCACCATGAGGGCGTCTCTACGCTGCAGGCAGCCATGGTGATGTTCACCCTGACCACGAGCCAGCTGCAGCCCCTGACCTGAGCAAGTTCTCCCTGAAATCCCCGAGCCATGAATTCCACCCAGAGCTTCTGCCACGCGCACCCTGGAGACCCTGGCCCTAGAGCACTTGGAACTCCCAGATGCCAAGCTCCTTGCCATCCTGTCCACCCTGAGCCTCTGCTCCCAGCTCCAGTGCAGAGCCTCAGTGGGCATGGCAGGCACAGGTCCCTGGGCAACCAGCCGCTGCTGCTTCCAGTCACCGCAGTTCTCACCCGGTATACCCAGCACGTGCTTTCTGCCCCTTGAGAAAACTTTGAGGTCATGTGTAACAGTGGGTTTATGGACCCCGAGCGGTTTTCCTGGCTTCACGTGTGTCGGACATGACTATTCAGGGACATCAGGCAGGCTGGGGACCTAGCTCAGTGTTACAACACCTGGCAAGTGCGAGAACTGAGGACACCAGGCCGTCCCTCAGGTCTGCATCTCACCTACCCTGGTGATTCCTGAACCCAGCGGCTGGACCGCATCTGCAAACGGGCCGTGCTCTGTGACTAGAAGCGCATCGACGAGAGAGTTTCTCGAGGAGCTCAGGAAGAGGACCAACCCGCACACGACCCTCTTCAGCGGCTCCCTTTCCACCTGAGAAACCAGCTGTATGATCACCTGTACGTACGTGTGCGTGTGCATACGTGCGTGTGCATGCACCTGCTTTCCTGGAGCTGTTCTACAGCCTGGAGCCCAGAGTGATCTGGGAGTCACTCGGCAGTACCACTATCTAAGTCACGTTCAGTGTCACAATTGTGTGCATCCCGACTTGGGCCTCCGTGGTCCAAGTTGGTCTTGCACGGGTCATTGTCAAGACATGATCCAAATGAAAGGAATGTTGCTGAAAAGTCTGTCTTTGGACTTTGTTCTTTCAATGTGATACAAATAAATATTGATGAAGAATGCAGAGAAAGCCCTCTTCTTATTTCTATGAAACAAATAAAACTCTATCAAAGCAATCCTAGTAACAATAGTTAGTACACTGTACCATAATCTGGTAAGAATGGCCAAAATGGGTGCAAGGGGGCATGGACCTCAATGGCACTGTGCCTGCCTTGCAAGTGTGAGGTTTGAGTGTGATTCCCGGTATGACAGCAGCAACAAATGATACCAATACTAATCCTGATAGGAAAGAAAAAAAGAGTGGCCAAAATGTGTCAGTGGGGAGGCTGGGGAGATAGCTCAGTAGAATAAGTGCTTGCCTGGCAAACGCAAGGGCCTGAGTTCAATCCCTGGTTCCGCAAAAAAAAAAAAAAAAAAAAAAAGTCAATGGGGCAGGGATCTTAGCGGTGCAGCCCCTGTCTGGCAAGCGTGAGCTCCTAAATTTCATTCCCAGTCTGACAACATCAAATTAATAATTATGATGATGATGATGATGATAATGATAATAATAAATGGCCAAAATGTTACTCTTCTTCAAAGTGATAGATTAAAAATGTCTTCTTAGATCTGGGAGTGGTGGCACAAGCTTGTCATTTCAGGATTTGGCAGGTTGAGGCAAGATAATCACTATGAGTTCCAGGCCAGCCTGAACTGCATAGCAAAACCCTGACTCAGAAGAAAAAAAAAAAAAAAAAAAAGGAAGCCTGAGAAGGAGTTAACTGATAAAAATTATTCTTCAATGAACAAAGAAAAACTAGTACTGGAGCTGGTGAGATGGTTCAGCGGTCTAAGGTGCCTGCTTAGGAAAGCCTAGGCAACCGCAGAGACCATGGTTCAATCCCTAGCACCACATGCTGTGCCAGCCCCACCCCAAGGTGGGCTGAGCTGGCCATTAAAAAAAAAAGAAACTAGTACTATAAATCAAAAAATTACTGTGTGTGTTAAATCTTTTTTGAAAGTCACCTTGGATTTCCCAGCCACTTGAGCATCTGAACAACAGGTCCACCACAGATTTTGACCCAAGCTGCCAACTACAGGCCTGTGTGCCTGGTACTAAGTAGGAGCTTCCAGTCATGGCTGTGACATGCCATAGCTTTGGCATTGGCTACATGTGTTGCAGGCATCACAAATTTGTTAGGCTCAAGGTAATGTTTATGTTTAAAATTGAGGCAAAAACAAAACATCCAATGGTCAGAGCCAGAGCGACAGCTGACACACAAAGTGGCTGTGCATGCAGGCCATGGCTATAGGGCCATAACCCCCTTAAAGCTTTAAGAAGTAGTGTGGGCCCAAGAAAACCCACTCCAGGTACTGAGGCAATTAAGCTGCGGCTATCAGTCACCCAGCCCTGAGGCCACAAAATAAAAACAGCAGCCAGAGTCTAAAGCTCAATACAGAGAAGTCTTCAGGTTTTGCTTGGTGCCATCAATGCGGTTTATACAGGGAAATCAAAGTTATAATTCTACCCACCCAAACCATTGTTTAAACCACAACAGACTCTTCAGGGTTTTTTTTTTTTTTTCCTTCGGTCTTTTTGAGACAGGGTCTCCCTATGCAGTTCAGGCTGGCCCTGAGCTCACTTTTGTAGCCGAGGCTGGTCTTGAACTCGCACTGATCCTCCTGTCTCAGCCTCCCAAGTGCTGGGATTATAGGGGTGCGCCACCATGCCTGGCTTATTCTTTTAAAATGTCCCCATTATTGTAAATCTTAGGAAACATGATTTTTTAAATGACAAGCTGTTTTTATCTTTAGGCTGGATATAGCCTTTTAATTTAGTCACCTTAAAGAGAAAAGGTAAAAAACCTTTTTTAGTGTCAGTTATAATGGAGAAAGAGAACCACTCTATTTCTTGCTTTTCTGTTAACTTCTATTTCTGGGGTAATGGCCCCTCACCTTTATAACTGCTCTAGTTGGAAGCCATCCACACTTGCATTTCAAGAGCCTTTAAATGTTTTTCCTTTAATTTTTATTTCATTTATTTATTTTTGTCTTTGAGACAGGGTCTCGCTATGCAGTTCAGACTGACCTTGAGCTCACTTTTGTAGCCCAGGTTGGTCTCAAACACGCACTGATCCTGCTGCCTTAGCCTCCCAAGTGCTGGGATTATAGGCGTGTGCCACCACGCCCAGCTACAACAGACTCATATTGCTTAATTGATCATTCTTTCTTTGATAAACATTTTTAAATTATTTTTCAAACTACTGAGTTACAAACTAAAAATTAAGGGGCCATCAAGATGGCTCAGCAGTCTAAAGTGCCTGCTTAGGCAAGCTTAGGCAACCTTAGGGACTAAGGTTCGATTCCTGGCATCACATGCTGCCCAACCCCACTCCCAGGGCAGGCTGAGCCGGCCATAATATATTTAAAAAAATTAAAAATTAAAGGAGCTAGGCGTGGTGGCGCACGTCTGTCATCCTAGATTTAGGAGGCTGAGGCAGGAGGATCAGTGTGAGTTCAAGACCAGCCCGTGCTACAGAAGTGAGCTCAAGGCCAACCTGAACTGCATAAGGAGACCCTGTCTCAAAAAGAAAAAAAAAATTCACTGAAGGGCCAGCCAAATAGCTCAGTGGATTAAAGCACCTGCAAGCAGGCACAGGGACCAGGGGTTCAAACCCTGGGCCTGCCGTGCTGGCCCCATCCCCAGGGCGTGCTGAGATGGCAATTGAGACTGGGCATGGTGACATGTGCCTATAATCCCAGCTCTTGGGAAGCTGTAAACAGGCACATTGCTACGGAGTTCCATCCAGTAGTGAGACCCTGAACACCCTGTAGACACTTCCCTAAAAATAAAAAAATTAATTCATTTTTTTTGGCAGGAGCAGAGTTCGAACTCACGACCTTGCACTTGCCAGGCAGGCACTTATGCTACAGAGCTATCTCCCCAGCCCCTAGTTAATTAACTTTAAAAAATATTTTACTGAGAAAAAAACTTTCGTTTTGTTTTAATGTATTTGGTACAGGATCTCACTCTGCAGCTTGGACTCATAGCGGTCCTCCTATTTTCAGCCTCCCCAGTGCTGGTATGACAGGCCTATGCCACCATGCCTGTCCTGGTGGCTGGCTCACCGTGCCCATGGGCAGGGCTTATCTGACATATTGGGGTTTTTTTTCTTTTTAATTATTTTTATTTATTTATTTATTTTGTATTATGGCTGGCTCAGCCTGCCCTGGTAGTTTGCTGGCACAGCATGTGGTGCCGGGAATCGAACCGCAGTCCTTCCATTTCTAAGTTTTCTTAAGCAGGTGCTTTAGGCTGCTGAACCATCTCGCCGGCCCTTATGTGACATATTGTGTGAGGGATCGAATCCCAGTCCCTGTGCTTATCTAAGCAGGTGAGAACTGACTTTAGAGTTGCAAAGTGTCTCCTTGTCCTTTTTATTTTATTTTTTTTAAATTTTATTTATTCATATTATGGCTGGCTTAGCCTGCCCTGGGGGTGGGGCTGGCACAGCATGTGATGCTGGGGATTGAACCACGGTCCCTGCAGTTCCTTAAGCTTGCTTAAGCAGGTGCTTTAATCCACTGAACTATCTCACCGGCCCTCTCCTTGTCCATTTTAGATGGTCAATGTTTCCTCAGTGGCTTTA
The DNA here is from genome assembly GCA_004027915.1 of Capromys pilorides. Lineage (NCBI taxonomy): Eukaryota > Metazoa > Chordata > Mammalia > Rodentia > Capromyidae > Capromys > Capromys pilorides. The sequence continues at coordinate 19,717 of PVKN010002425.1, read as the reverse complement.
ATCATGCAAGAAACTTTTTTTGCTACCAGGAACCAAACTCAACACCTCACACTTGCTAGGCAGGTACTTTGCTGCTTAGTTACATCCTCTGCCATATAAGAAACTTTGGATTAACAAAAAAATGGTATTAAGTGAGAGTAAGAGACTAGGCAAAATGCCACATGCTTGACAGGCTACAATTTTGTACATCCTTGGATTTCTAAATATCTGTGTAAAAATGTGTAAATGCTTCTATCAAATTCTAAAGAGATTTATTAGAATATCAGTGATTGACAGAAAATACCAATTCCAAGATAAGTCTAAGATGTTTGATACTCAGAAAGACAGTGATGTTAAGCTTAATTACATATGTTATAGAGTAATAGTATCATGAAGCTTCTCTGCTGGAGGGTTGAGAATGTAAGTTAACAGACCAAAAATTGGAGAAAAAGAAGGGCTATGAGGATAGCCAGCATTTTGGCTCTAGCCCTTCAAGGTCAGTGAGGATTCAAGACATAAGAGAACGTGTGCTGCAACATCCTATAACTCAGTGGTTTCCCAAATTTTCTGTTCAAGGAGATTAAGGCACCTCAGAGGAAAAGGATAAACAAAGTATAGTGTACCTAAGGAGAGTCACCTAGAGAGAGGACATTCTCTCAGGATTTCACAGAGAGCAAACCGGTCAAGCAATGGCTGTGACTTGTCCCAATAGCTGACATTGGCAACAGCTCTACAAAGCACTGTACATGGTTCTAAAGTTAATCCTGAGGGGATTTGACCCTGGAAGATACAAAAGATGAATGATCTATTATACAGATCTGGCTTTAACTTGCCCTTGATCACGCAGCAGAAAAGCTTAATTACGAGGCATAGAACGTAGAGATAGATTAGTATGATGAGCTGTAAGAGGCTTATACCAACAGCCTCCAACATTGCCAGTTTCACTAGTAACCCACTACAATTATGGAACGTTGGACTATGTATACAACTACTCCCTCTTTGTACAAAGAGAAGATAAAATTTTGTTGTTGTTGTTTTTTTCTTTTTTCCTCCTCTACTAATATAGATTAGAAAATTTATCATGTCTACACCCTGTGCTCTGTATAACTACTATGAGGACAATAATATTCAATGTATCAATTATTATGAATGCACTAATAACGTGTTTTAAAACTATCATATTGTTATTTCTTATTAAAAATTAAAAAATAAAACAACAACAACGAAAAATTTAAAAAAAGAAACTTCGGAAAGATAAGTTATATATTTATTAGTATCAAGGATCAAACTCAGGACCTTATGCTTGCCAGCCAGGCATTTGTGCTGCTGAGCTGTCTCCCCAGCCCCATCAATTCTTAATTTAAACCAGGTCTCAAGGCAGGCATGGTGGTGCACGCCTATAATTCCAGCACTTGGGAGGCTGAGGCAGGAGGATCAGCGAGAGTTCAAGACCAGCCTGGGCTACACAAGTGAGCACAATGCCAGCCTGAACTGCATAATGAGACCTTGTCTAAAAAAAAAAAAAACAAAAAGAACAAAAAAAGACCAGGTCTCAGCCCAGGAGGGAAGGGTCTTTAAAAAACAGTTCCTTTCCTGAAATCAGTGGGCTATGTACGATAGAAATGCTGTGTGCCTTGTTTTGGACCAAGCTGGTCAGGTATCAGGAATAGGCACAATGTGTAACCTTAAAACGTTACTGTGTTCTATGGGATAGCTGTTAGGTCTGAGACCTAACGAATTGTATTATACATTTAAGTTTCTGTTTCCTAACAGGCAACACATGCTGTTTTGAACCCCCACTCGTCTCCCCGTCAAATTCACTAGTGTCTAACTACCTAAAAATAGTATATACAGAGCTCCGTACTAACACGGTTTCAAGTACCTCCTGCACATCAGGGAGAACTGCTAGACTTATTTTTCCCTACAAAAATGGTACTGTGCCTCATTTAAGCGCCCTGAGAGATTACATAACATACAACGTGTGCATGATGCGGCACCGTTTCCCTTACATAATTCACAGAAGACGCTGAATTTTGAAACACATTGGGTGCCAACGATTTCCAGTAATAGGCTGGGGACCTATCAACGCTGTCCCTCAGGGATGTGGTCAGGACTAAATAGGAGAAAGTGCAATGGGTCTTAAGGCCAGGCCTAAGTGGAGATGCCAAGGTGGGCTGCTGAGCAGAGCCGGGTCAGGAGTCCTGGGCGGTAGCCTCAGGAGGAAACGAAGTCAGCAGATGATGTCTGATCCTCTCAAAGCTTTGCAGGGAGACTGACCCTAGGTCATGACGCAGTCTTGCGGGACCCTGAAAATGAAACACGGGACACTGCTGCTGAGCACTGGAAAGACGGAGAAGAGGCCTGAAGGAGGCGTGCCTCAAATCAAGCGGTAACAAGCCAATTTGGGTCATTTCACCCTAAAGCTCGCTAGCTTCTTCAACATAGTTGCAGAATGGCCGCAACGTTTGGTGCGTATGGAGGGCGGGGCTAAAATGGTCCACCACATGCCAAAGAGCTCTGGAAATGAAGTCCACACGAGTCCCTCAATTCCAGGGGTGTGTGCCACACGGAGACGCAACGCAACCATTTTTTTCATACTCAGATTTGACCACTGTCGAACGCCGCACGGTAGTCGCGCTCCAAATCCTTACGCAGTATCTCCGCGGCTTTCATTAAGTTTGAACCCAACAACTCGCCGTACCGTGTCTAATTCATTCCCCCAAAGAGGACGTCCAATTCAGAACGACCGCTGAGTATTGGAAGACCGGCGCGGAAATGACGCACAGTATTTGCCCTCTAACCCTGGGTCGCGGGCGCGCGCTCTCACGCCGGAAGGGGCGGGGCCACACCCAGCCTTATAAAGCAGGCGTCACACGTTGCTCAGCCTCTACCGGCGGGACGTGGCGACGACATGGTAGGTTGTCCGTATTGCTTTTGCTCTTGTTCTGGACCCAGCATGGCGGAATCCGCAGTTTATCGTGGCCATCTCGGTGTTGGCCGTGCCAGGACTTTGATCTAGGAGTACCGGGGACTCAGCAGGAATGGCGATTAGTGTTATTTTTAGTAACTTGTGGAGGAAGGAGTCTAGATTAGCCTGCGGCCTGCGGGTCGGCCGAAGGAAGGCCTTGGGGCGGGAGGAGGCCTGAAGGCTTAACATTTAATAAAACTCGCTCTCACCAGATTTAGCCATAGTTACTCTCTGGGGGTTCATCCTGAGCAACTCGCCTTGCTTGGTAGGGGTCTTGAACGGAATTGGGCGTTTTGGGCCGGGAGCCTGGCGGGAGGGGAGGTTTTGAGCTAGCGTCGTGGACGCCGTGTTTTGAAATGTCTGCTGCAGGGCCGGCGAGATGGTTCAGTGGTCTAAAGCGCCTGCGTAGGAAGGCTCAGGCAACTGCAGGGACTGCGGTTCGATCCCCGGCACCACATGCTGCGCCAGCGCCACCACCAGGGCAGGCTGAGCCAGCCACAAAATAAATAAAGAAACAAACAAACACAACAAGCAAACAAATAAATAAATAAATAAAAATTAAAAAAAAAAAAAAGAAATGTCTGCTGCAATTTGCAAGACTTCTGGAATTCCCAGAAACCACAGATGATGAACTTATTGACGGGCGGACAGAGACTGTGTGCTGATTGTCAAGTTCTGATATGGCTCTGGATTTCTGAGGCTTGCATATGCTTAGTTGGCAGAACTGGAGGGTTCTATAGGAAACACCCGCCACGGATCGTTTTGGGGTCACTCTTGGCAGATTCACCCATAAAACCATTTGTTAAGTTAAATGCCAACGTTGATCACTTTAATGTTAGGAGAAATTGGTTCATTTAAAGAAAAACAAAAGCGCTAGACTGGTTGTATGTTTACTGTCAGATGACACTGGGTCAACACTGTCTCCTGGGCTTGCTGGATGCCTACTTCAAGTTCAGCATTCTTGGAAACAGATGTAGAGAAAGAAGACAAGTTTAGTTGCTAATTTTTTTTTTTTCTCCCTAGTCTCACAGGAAGTTCTCCGCTCCCAGACATGGGTCCTTGGGCTTCTTGCCTCGGAAGCGAAGCAGCAGGCATCGAGGCAAGGTGAAGAGTTTCCCCAAAGATGACCCTTCCAAGCCCATCCACCTCACAGCTTTTCTGGGCTACAAGGCTGGCATGACCCACATCGTACGGGAAGTGGACAGGCCAGGATCCAGTAAGTGCACTTGCATTGTCCTCACTGGAGAGTGGGAATGTTAAGCTCTAGGACTGACTGGAACCCAAGGTTTCTTCCTGTGGAGTTCTGGAACGTGCTGTAAATTTGCCAGCGGCTACAATAGTGTTTAGCTTGGGTGCTTTGAGTTTCTAAGGCTACAGTAGAGGCTGCCTTCGCGTTCTGATGGCTCACTTAGCCTTGGTGTGAAACACTGTATTTTGAGGCAAGTCGGTTGTTCATGACTCCTTGTACTTAAGACTGAACACTTGCCTTTAGAGATCTTGGTTTCCAAGAGAAGTGAGGCCAGCTGGCCTAGGATTTGGTTAAAGTCTTAATGGTTTCCGTATGAAGCTATACATAGGCTCACAGCATAGTGGGAAGTATGCAGAGGCAGGTCTAGAGTGGCTCCATTTCTGCCAAGTTCTTGTGAGGTGAAGCAGGTTGCCCACCTGGCCTCCATGGGGATTTGATTATTTTCTGCAAAACCCCTTTGTGGGTATTTTTTGCCAGTTCACTCAACTCTGACAAACTTTCTTTACAGAGGTGAACAAGAAAGAAGTTGTGGAGGCTGTGACTATTGTGGAGACACCACCTATGGTTGTTGTAGGCGTTGTGGGCTATGTAGAAACTCCTCGAGGCCTCCGGACCTTCAAGACAGTCTTTGCAGAGCATATTAGTGATGAGTGCAAAAGACGCTTCTATAAGAACTGGTAAGCAGGGTGTAGCAGGCAGACACTAGGTGGGGCTGGAGGACAGGGAGTGCCCATGGAAAGGAGGGCCTAAGTGCTAGTGGGAAGGACCTGTTTGCAGGCTTAGTTGACCCTTGAACAGGGTGGTAACCTGGAGTGGACCCCTTGATGTGTGTGAAGACTAGACTAGATAGTGGGTGTTGGCTGGTGGAGGACCCGGTGTTCCCTGGATTGCCGGAAGTCCTGAGTTCATCTAGATGGCAGGAGAAGAGCCGGGTGATTTCACCCTTGTGATTATGGCAAGGGAACCTGATCATGGGACGAGTGTCCTGTTTCCTCCATTACTGTGCAGACAGTTTCCCACCCCAGGGTAGAGAAAGGGAACTTTCTGGTATCCTGGAGCAAGAATTGTGTTGTGAACATTTACGGTGTGTATTAATCTTGTGGCCCTCTGCTCAGCTCCGCTCGGCTCTGCCCGATGAGCTTCATCCAGGCTCCGCTTGCCGGTGGAAAAGGCTCCTTAGAAGCCGGCAATGAGCCCCACCCCCACATGGTGCCAGTGTGCCTTCCGCTCACCCCTCAAAGGGGCGATGAAGGCCTGTACCCGGCCCCGTTCCCAACTCTGCTCTGCTCCTGAAGGCATAAATCTAAGAAGAAGGCCTTTACCAAGTACTGCAAGAAATGGCAGGATGACATGGGCAAGAAGCAGCTGGACAAGGATTTCAGCAGCATGAAGAAATACTGCCAGGTTATCCGCATAATTGCCCACACCCAGGTAAGCCCTCTGCTTGCCTTCAACAACTCTGGAATGACTGATCTACATGACCTATTGTGGGAGGTATGGGGTCCCCCCTCACCCTGCTGTGCTGGGGAGCAAACGCAAATGTGAGGCTGAGCCCCCCCAGAAGATGCCTTTTGATGACTTTGTCTTGGTCAATATCAGTTCCCAGTGACTCAGCCTCACAATTTTTGGGGAGTAAGCACTCCCCTGGAGAGATCAGCCAGCTAGGAATTTGAAATAGGAAGCTGTCTCCTGGCCTGGGTTCCCGCAGTCTTTTCTGAAAAAGAAAAGACTGCACTGAATAAGCCTGTCCCTCACCAGCAGAGTGCGCTGGGTACTCATTCTCTTTATTTATTTTATTTTTATTTTTATTTTTTTGTCTTTGAGATGGAGTTTCACTATGTATAGTTCAGGCTGGCCTTGAGCTCACTTTTATAGCCCAGGCTGGTCTCTCTCGCACTAATCCTCCTGCCTCAGCCTCACAAGTGGTGGGATTACAGGTGTGTGCCACCACGCCCGGCTTCATTCTCTTTAAAAAGGAAAGCCATAATCTATTTAGCAAAGTTGAACTGGTTGGTGACTTGATCACCTGAAGCTGGCTTGCAGTGGAGAGGTGCTGGGTGGGCTTTGTCATTTGTATTGGACTTGATGAGAGCCACATTTCTGGTACTATTCATTATAGTACTGTGTGGTTAGGAGAGACTGAGGCATTAGCGTGGCCTGTAGTATGAAGCCATGTTGCTTGATTTAAAGCTTGGTATAAATGACTGCAGCATTATCCAGAGGAGCTGGGCAGTGATGGGTGGGAACACATGCTGCCTGGAGCCCAGGTTCTCAAGTCTTAGGCTCTTTGGCTCATTCTAGCAGCATGTCCACCCTACCATCAGTGCCCCAGCCAAAGGAGCCTTTGAAGCTGAGCTAAGTAGTACCTGCTCCTTCTAGATGCGCCTGCTCCCACTCAGGCAGAAGAAAGCTCATCTCATGGAGATCCAGGTGAATGGGGGCACCGTGGCTGAGAAGCTGGACTGGGCCCGGGAGAAGCTGGAGCAGCAGATACCTGTGGGCCAGGTGTTTGGACAGGACGAGATGATTGATGTCATTGGGGTGACCAAGGGCAAAGGCTACAAAGGTGAGCTCTGCTGTGTGCTTGTGGGTCCAGCTTTTTGGGGAAGAGGTCCCAGGACGTTTGCTGGGTGCAGCACATGAGTTAGACTAAGAACTTTGTTAGCTTGCTTCTGAGAACAGCTTCCTATAGCGGGGAGGGGGAGATGATTTGTGCATTTGGCCTCCTGAGTCCACTGCAGGAAGCAAGTGTGACCTGGGAGCACTGACTTCTATCTAAGCTGGGGTCTGGGATATTGATGACAGATATAACCATCCTTGTAGCTCATGCCCAAGTATACTGTTGAACCCCTCCTGGGAGTACAGTCAGAAAGGCCAGGCTCCCTTATGGTACAAGTGACATGTCTTCTCTAGGGGTCACCAGTCGCTGGCACACCAAGAAACTGCCCCGCAAGACCCACCGAGGGCTACGCAAGGTTGCCTGTATTGGAGCGTGGCACCCTGCCCGTGTGGCCTTCTCTGTGGCCCGTGCTGGACAAAAGGGCTACCATCATCGCACGGAGATAAACAAGAAAGTGAGTGCTCGCCCTGGGAGAGGAAGGCATTCTGCTGGTGTGGGCTGTGTTCCTGTTACTCAGTTCAGATTTCTTGATCAGCCAGTTGTGGTTGCTGGGCGTCATAGATAAAACATGGAAAAGTTGGCCCTGGTGTGACTTGGGGATAACTAGGACCTGGAAGGGAGGTTTTGCAGTCTTCTGTCCAATGTCTGTATCTTACCAGCTCTCATCACCCCTGGGCATTTCCCAGGCAACATCCACAGCGCTGTCCTGCACCTAGTTGGGCTGGTGTTGGGGAGGTGTTGGCCTTAGAGTGCTGGGGCTCTTACTCTACTGTATCAGTGCAGGGGGCTTGTAGCAGGAGCACAGGCATAGCTAGCTGGGATCTGCAAAAAGGTTTCCAGAACTTGTCCTGTGTTTGGGATGAGAGGAGCCATGGCTGTGCTCTTCTCCCTCATCCCACAAGCCCCCAGCCGTGTTTGTGGTGAACTGCACTTTGTATCTGTAGAAGCTTTCACAGAGCTGCATTTTAAGCCAGGCTGGGTACAAACTTGCCCCTCTGAGTAGCTATTACAGGCGTGTCACCACACCCAACTCTCCGTGGTGTGTTGGTTGCCTCTGACCCTGCCTTGGCTGGGTGGGTGGCCATCCCTGTGAGCCTCCTGGCCTGCATCTTTCACCGGTGCAAGTAATGATTTTTCTTGCCAGATCTATAAGATTGGTCAGGGCTACCTCATCAAAGATGGCAAGCTGATCAAGAACAATGCCTCCACTGACTATGACCTGTCTGACAAGAGCATCAATCCTCTGGTGAGTGCTGGGGGCTGGCCTGGGCCTGTAAAGAATCTTCACCACCTGCCCTCTGGGTTGGGGTAGACTGCAGAGACATTGCTGTCTGCAGTGCCCAGCTCCTAAGGACAGGCTCGGCCCAGCTGTTCTGTGATGAGGCCTTGGAATACGTGCTGGGCACAGCGCCCGAGTCAGGCTGAGGAACCATTCCCTGTTGCCTTCCTTCTGAGAACAGCCCATCCCCTGCCTGTCCCTACTGGCTAGGAACAATCTGAATCTGGGGTGATTATCCTCATTCTTTGCTGACTCATGGCTTTTTCCCTCAGGGTGGCTTTGTCCACTATGGTGAAGTAACCAATGACTTTGTCATGCTGAAAGGCTGTGTGGTGGGGACCAAGAAGCGGGTGCTCACGCTCCGCAAGGTGAGTGGCACCCAGCCCTGCTGCTGTGGAGCCTCCCAGGGCCAGGGCTGGGAGGTGGTGCTACTACAGGGTCTGCTGGCTGCTCTGAGCCACAGCTTACCACCTTCTTTGGCCTGCAGTCCTTGTTGGTGCAGACCAAACGGCGGGCTCTGGAGAAGATTGACCTCAAGTTCATTGACACCACCTCCAAGTTTGGCCATGGCCGCTTCCAGACCATGGAAGAGAAGAAGGCGTTCATGGTGAGTCCCTTCCACCTGCTGCTGTCCCAGTAGAGGCTGGTCCCCAGCTGTGGGTGCCCTGGCCGATGCTGCTCTTCATCCATCTCTTGACGTTGTCTACCCTTCTTTCCATAGGGACCACTCAAGAAGGACCGCATTGCCAAGGAAGAAGGCGTGTAACTGCAGAATACTCTGGCTGGTGGGATCGCAATGAAAGCTATTTTCCAGTGATTTGTACTTGTCGTCATTTGGGTGGGGGGTAGCACTGTGTGCCAGTAGAGCTGGACCCAAGATATGCTAGGATTTGGTTTACACAGCTTCAGTGACATTGGGGCTGTGGAGGAGGAAAATGGGATTTGGTGTTCTGTGGTGGCTTGCAATAAATACCTTGTGTCGGCCTATTTTACAGAAAGGTATTTGATCCACATGGTGGCTTCCAGTCTGAGTTTACTGAGATTTTTTTATCTACCTCCAGACTCTGACCTTGGGTAAGGAAGTTGATCTCACAGATCTGAGAGCTGGTTTGCTGTGCCACCATATCCTGCTCCATGTGTATTTGTTTGGTAGTCTTGGCACAGGAGCAGACCTTCCCAAATAGCCTGTGTAGGGCTAGGGAGATGGCTTAGTAGCATAAGTGCCTGCCTGGCAAGTGCAAAGATCTGAGTTTGATCTCTGAAACAAAAATAAGACAACAAAATTTAGACTGGATGTGGTGACTTGTGCCTGTAATCCCATCTCTCAGGAGGGAGGCTGTAGACAGATCACTACAAGTCTATAATCTAGTGTGACCCTGTAGACCCCTCAAGTACAAAAAAAGGCCTGTGTGAGCTAGGTTGCACTTTTAAGACTGGCCACCAGGGGGTGATAGGGTATAGTGCCCAATTGGGTCTGCCCCAGTCTATTGGTACCCACACATCTAAGACCCAGTCCTGAGTTAGGGATACTGGCCCCATGACATCCTGCTAAGATGGTCCCTGGATCTTTGTGCCTGCAGCAGAAGCCCAGTGCCACATGAGGACCTTGGCCGCCCAAGACAAGTGTGGGTGGTTAGCTGTGTGGCAGCAAAGGAGCCAGTTAGAAGCCCGCCACCACCACCACCTGTTTCCAGTGGGAGTCTCGTGTTTAAGACATTTGGGAAGTGGTGGGAGGCCCTGCAAAGCTCCTGGGGCCAGGGGAGCCCTCGCAGGCTGGCACAGCAGCTGCTCCATGAAGGTGCCCTGTTTCCACAGGATACGGGGTAGGCTGTTGGTCAGCAGGTGCTGGACGTTGTACCCCTTGCCTGCACTACCCTGCGCTTCACCTTTCCTGTGACACTAGCTTTACATGGGCCTCCCAGGAATCTTGTAGTGACAACATGGAGCTTCATTCCAATCCTGAAAAAAAATGCCTCCTGGGAGTTTGGACAAGTGGGAACAGGGAGGTGTCAGCAGCAGGAGCTGCCATTTCCTTACAAGGCATGACTGGCTCGGAGCACACCTGGGGTTGGCCCAGTGCGCGTGCAGGCTCTGCTAGCTGCCTGCCAGCTTGGAGTCCTGGGGCTCTGCCTTCTGCCACCCCCAGCAGTCCTTCATGTGGTTTGTTGCATGCAGCTACTTGTCCTGCAGCCTGTCCCCTGGGCTGCTACTTAAGGGCTTTTTTCTGGTCCAGCTTCTAAGTGGCAGTTCCTTCAGGAGCTCAGGCTGTACCACCCATGGAAGAGGGGCACAAATATCGAGAGTTCAGAAAGCAATGACAACCTTGTGTCAGCCAAAGGTAGTCATCCATGACTGCCTTGATCCTACTTAGTTGAGTGCTTTTCTCAGAAGTGAGGTTCTGCCTGGTCCCAGCTGGAAATGGGTTCCCTCAAGCCCATTTTATTTTGTCATTTTGGGACAGGGTCTCATGCAGTTTCAGGCTGGCCTTGAGCTCACTTTGTAACCCAGGCTAATCTTAATCCTCCTGCCTCAGCTTGCTAAGTGCTGGAATTGCAGGTGTGGTGGCACCACATCCCAGCTATGACCCATTTTATAGATTAAAAACAACCAGCTGGTGGCGCTTGCTGTAATTTCAACTCGGATTGAGGAAAGTTTATGCCATAAGATTAAGGCCAGCCTGGGCTACCTAGTTCAAGGAAAGGCTGGGGAAATGTGCTGGGGTACCCGGGTCTGTTCCCAGGCTTGCTTAGCCCGCACCTGTGGTGGCTCAAGGGCGGAGAGTGCTTGTTTACTGAGCACCTACTGTGCTGTGCCTTGAGACCCTTGTAGCCACCCTTCCCATTCCCCAGATGGAGAGAATGAGATTCCATGTGCCTCTGAGGTTGCACACACAAATGTCCCAGCCAGGCCCTTTAAGGGTGATGCCAACAGCCCTGGAGGAGGAAATTGAGGCACAGGCAGGCCAAGGAGTGGAGCAGATTCAGACTCTGGAAAAATTTACCTGTGCCCCATACCACTCTCACTGAGCTCTGCCACCAAGGCTGGTGACAGTGTGGGGTGCTTGACCCTGCTCCCCGTCCTCACTGGCCTGCAGCACGTCTGCCCCCGACCAGCTTGAGTCTTTGCTCAGCCCGGAGAAGACAGGGCCCCTGGCACTAGTCACAGATGGCGAGGACTTCAGCTATGCCAGCTGAAGGTTCACTACCGCAGTGTTGGGCCAGGTGGAGTGTGCTTGCAGCCTCCACAGCCGGAAGAAGCATTATCGACCCTACCCACAGCTCCTGGGAAGACGCCGGCCTCCACAGACACACCCTGCCATGGGCCCACCCCCCACCCTGGCCCAGGCTCTGACCATGCTCATGAGGGGGCCCATGAAAATGTCCCACCACCCATTCTATGGTGCTTTCATACAGCTGGGACCCCTGCAGATCAGGAAGTTCCTCCCAGTGCTGGGTGAGGAGCATGCGCTGGCCATGTCCCAGCGACAGGAAGTGGCTAGGGTGGCCGATGTCCCTAGAGATCAGTATCCTGGGCTGTGAGGTTGGGGGAAGGGAGCTCTGAGGCTGTGGAGGGACAGACAGGAAGCCTAAAGCTTCCCTCTAAGTGCTTTATGGACATATTTAACCAGAAGCTTTCCGTGGCTCCTCAGGGCACATTCACACATCAACAGCATTTATGAAGCACCTACTGTGTGCCAGAAAGTAAGGGCTCTTCAGTTTTGCCCCACTCTGCCACCCTCAGGGGTTTAACAATGAATACATCATTATTACTACATTTGCAGTTCTGGGGATCAGACCTAGGGCTACAGTAAGGATTATCTGAACTTTTTTTTTTTTTTCTTTATTTTTTTTTTGATAACAGGGTCTCTAACTCAGGCTATGTTTGCACTCACTAGCCCTAAATGACCTTGAATTTGGAGTGACCCAAATGCTGTGATTATAGGTGTGCACCACCATACACAGCTTTTTGTTTTGTTTTGAGACGGGGTCTTGCTACACAGCACAGGCTGGCCTTGAACTGCGTATGTAGCCCAGGCTGAGGTCAAACTCGGCAGTCCTGCCTCAGCCTCCCTAGTGCTGGGATTGCCTGCCTGTCATGCCTGGTTAATGTTTGAAAGTTTCATTAATTTGAAATTTTGAGCACAATCAAGTCGATTGACCAGAGTCATGATAAAAGAGTGTGTTCTCCTTGGCTTTGGGGCTCTGGCCTGCTGTGAGGAGGCAGGAGCTAGAGCTGCTCAGCCACCACTGCAGTGTCACTGCAAAAGAATGAGTCATAGAAAAATGTCCAAAATCTGGTGACGTTTTCTCATTTATTTCTCATACATGTGAAATATTTGGTTCATCTGAAACATGCAAGGGATGAGCCAGGAGCGGTGGTGCTCGCCTGTAATCCAAGCTACTCACGGAGGCTGAGGTGAGGCAGGAGGATCACTCCAAGTTTGAGACCAGAGTCAGCTACATGAGATCCTGTCTCAAAACAGGAAACAGCAACAACTAGAAGAGCCTGCCACTGGCGAGACTGCTCAGCAGACTAAGTGCCTGCTTAGGCAAGTGCAGGGACCTGGGTTCAATCCCCAGTACCTCATGCCACGCCAGCCCTGCCCCGGGGTGTGCGGTGTGCTGAGCAGGCAACCGAGACCAGACGTGGTGGTGGACACCTGTAACCTCAGCGCTGAGGAGGTTGAAAGCAGGAGGATCACTACAAGTGTGAGCTACGTAGTGAGACCTGGAACCAAATTACAATCATCATCATCATCATCTTCATCTAAAAGAGCCTGCTTCTGCCTGATATTGCCTCATCCTTTGCTCTGCCCTGGCCTCCTTTCTGCTCCTCAGTCAGGGCGGCCAGCTCTGCCTCAGGGCCTTTGCACTGGGGGTCCCTCTCCCTGGCCCATGAGTTCCCTAAAAACATACACAGCTGCCACATCCTCTGCCCCACCCGCCTGCCTGGGCTCTGCCCCTGCTGTAGCAGCTGCTGGTTGGGCTCTCGAGGCAGGGAACATTAATTTGATCACTGTTGTCCAGGCTTCCAGCAAAGTGGGAGCGGGCAGGGTGTGGCCTGGAGTTCGTGAGAGAGAGGCGGGAACCTCACGGCAGCATCAAGTTCCTCAGCACAGATTGGGGAAAAGTGGAAGTGGAAAAGGGCTGGGCAGTGGAGGGCTTCCTGCAGTGGGGCCAGGCAAAGGCAGGCGTCTGGGTCCCTGTCCTTGTGTTCTCTGTGTGGCCTGTGGGGCTGTGTAGCCTGCATGTGACTGTGTGGCATGGGGGTGGGGTGTCTTCAGGGACAGGGCACATCTCAGGGCCTTAGGTGGTGAGCTTGGGACCCTGGTCAAGCTATGGGGCCCAGTTCCCTGTCCGTCCCCTCCTTGGCTATAGGACCTGAAGGACTGCACTTGAGCTCTGGATTGGACCTCCAAGGCTCCGAGCCATCCCAGGTCTGTGTCTTTTTGTGTGCTACTGAGGAAGCAAGTCAACCACGCTGTGCCTCAGTCTCCCAATCTGAGAAATGGGGGAGAAGATTCTAGTCCTAATTCCTATTACTGCCTGGATGTGATGAACCAAGGCAGGATGCCCAAGGACTGGAGTGGAGTGAGGGCTCCCAGGAGGGTGGCCCCTGAGCACCCTGCCATGGGGTTTAGTCCAGTGAAGACAGGGAGGGAAAGGGTAGCAGGGGTGGGCAGAGGGGCTATTCTGGGCAGGACAGGCACTGGGCCAGAGGGAGCCAGCAGGCCAGGAGGCCACCACCCTTGGCTTCTGGGTCCAAGCAGATGGGGAGGGCACAGATAGATAGGAAGGAAGAGATAGTGTCACAGGCGGTGCTGTGGGGCTTGGGAAAGATCCCAAGGGCTTCCTACAGAAGGGGATCTGGTGTGAACCTCAGTAAGGCCACAGGGGCAGCAGTGGAGCCCAATGTGATGCTGCACACCTGCAATCCCAGCACTCAAGAGGCTGAAGCATGATGATCACAGGTTCAAGGCCAGTGTGAACTACACGGGGAGACTGCCTCAAAAAACAGAACAAGGGCTGGGGAGATAGCTCAGCAGCCTAAGCACCTGCCTGACAAGCACAAGGTCCCAAGTTTGGTCCCTGGACCCACATGCTGTGCCAGCCCCCAAACCCAGTGTGGTAGTGCCTGCCTGTAATCCTGGCACTGGGGAGGCAGAGACAGGAGGGTCACTATTAGAACAAAACAGAACCAAAGCGGAGCAGCAGCAGGGCTGGCCAGGGCATCCCCAGCCCCCTGGGTGGAAGCCTCCACTCCCCAGCCGGCCGGGCGAGGGCTGGTTTGCCCTGCTGCTGTCTCCTCTCAGTCTGACACTGCAGTCAGGGATGGGGAGAACTGAGATCCACCAGGGCTCAGCTCAGACGCTTTAGTCCAAGCCCCTCCTGCCTCAGTTTCCCCTCTGCCCCAGGGTTGGAGGTAGGGCAAAGAGCTAATAATGGTTGATTGTCAAAGGACTTGGGCGCCTCAGGGGCCAGATGCCAAGGATTATTCTCCATTCCCAGGAGAGTGGGTCCTTCCTGCCAGGAGAAAATTCCAAGCTCCCAATGCCCCACGGGAGGGGAGCGATCCCGCCACCCCCGGTGACCACACACCCGCCGCGCCACAAGCCTTGGCATCTCACCCTTTCTCTTGGCTTCTCTCTCCGCCGAAGTGAAGGGAGCCTCCTGGGCCTCTCTGCTTGAGCTCAAAGTGCCCGCTCTCTCCCATGCCCTTCTGGGGACCTTGTTCAGTGCCTCTCCTAGAGACCCCTTAGTCTGGGCTGTGTCCTGTGCCCTTTAATGATGGGATTCTGACTGTGGAATCTGTGGTTCTCGAAGATCCTCAAGCTAACTCCCTCCATGCTCATAGTTTCTGGAAGGTGCTATGTCCGTGAAATTATTTGGTTCTAACAGTTCTTGGGCTTGGGGTGGACAATGTTGCTCTATTCCCTGGTCCAGGGATTTTCCTGGTGGTCAGAAGGTGGCTTTAGAGTTTCCCAGTTCAGAGATCCCTGGATGGGTGGGTGTGGTGGTGCACAGCTGTAATCGCAGCACTGGAGAGGCAGAGGCAGGAGGATCACTGTGAAGCTGAGGCCAGCCTGGGCTACACAGCCAGACACGGTCTCACACCCCCAACCCCAAACAAAAAGGTTCTTTGGTTCTAGAAATCGGTCCTGGTTGTCCATAGTTGTGACACCGCACTGTGGGATGGGAGTGTTGCGGTGCTGGTGGGGGTGAAGACCAGGTGCGCTGCTGTGGGTGGCGGTGCTGACAGCTGGCCAGGGGCCTAGCCTATCACACCTGGCCATGACTCAGGAATAGGAGGGGACAGGGGCAGCAGAGGACCCCAGCAGGCCGCTGGCTCTGCCCTTTGGGTGACCCCTCCCATTGCCCACCTAAAGCACAGGGGCTGAGCAGGCAAGTCCACCTGGGGCAGGGCCTTCAGGCTCGGGGACAGCCGGGTGTCCCAGCCCCAGACACGCTCTTCCTCCAAGATGTTGGTCTCCTCTTGCAGTCGAGACTGCCAGCTCCATCCACCAGTTCTCTTGTGCCTGAAGCATCCCTGGTCCTGTAGGAGGAGTCAGAGGCTGGCCTGGGCCCCTGGAGGCCTCAATCTCCCCACCTGGACATCTGCTGCCCTCTGCCACCCACCCAGCCTCCCCTGTGCCCTCCTGGCTTCCCTAATGGGGTGCTCACCTCTCCCAGCTCCACTTGGCAGCCTCCCAGCAGCCGTGGGAGCTGGAATTCCAGCAGTCCCTGGCGAGCAAGCACAAGGCTCCCCTCTGCCTGCCAGGGCACCTCCTCTGACTTGGGGCCAGGAATTCCTCCTGCTGGCTCCCCACAAGCCCTGGGGCTGGGAAGGGTGCTGGGATGAGCCAGAGCACAAACTGGAAATGGGAGGGGAGGGGAGGAAGCCGTGGCCTGGGGACACCTGGCAGGCAGAGTGGACGAGGGGGAGAACCTCTCATCTCCATCCCATCACGTGCTCGGGTGGCCAGGTTTAGTCCTTCTCTGCCCTCCTATGGTTCCATTCACAGACTCCATGCTTTTTTTGGAGGCAGGGTCTCACTGTGTAGCCAGGCTGGCCTTGAACTCACAGTGACCCTCTTCCTCAGCCTTCTTAGTTAATTTTCTCTCTTTTTTTTTTTTTTTTTTTAATTTTTTATTTATTTATTTATTTGTTTGCTTGTTTCTTTATTTATTCATTTTGTGGCTGGCTCAGCCTGCCCTGGTGGTGGCGCTGGCGCAGCATGTGGTGCCGGGGATCGAACTGCAGTCCCCGCAGTTGCCTGAGCCCTCCTAAGCAGGCGCTTTAGACCACTGAACCATCTCGCCGGCCCCAATTTTCTCTCTTTACTAACACAAAATACCCAATGCCTACAGTTAAGGGAAGAAAGGGTTAAGTAGTCCACTGTGTAGAGATTTCAGTCCATCACTGGTTGGCAAGGTGGCACATGGTAGAGGGGCAGCCATTCAAGGCCATGGAGAGTGTGTGACAAAGGGCACAGTAGGGCTAAGCCTCTTTCTGCCCCTCACATTGTATGTAGGCCGCCCACCCTAGGGGGGATGTAGCATTCACACCATTAATCCCAGCATTGCACTATGAATGGATCACACACTCTAGAATCGGCCACCTCAGAAGAACCTGCCGATGACTGCATGAGGCTTTGGGGAGTGTCCAGACACTAACCATAACAGCTACTATGTCTGGCTCTCTGTGAATTTATTGAACACCTATTATGTGCCAGGCCTTGCACTAGCTGCTGGGATGCAGCCAGGGTGGGACAGAGAGAAACCCTGTCCTCTTCGAGTCGAGTTCCTGCTTAAAGACAGACACCTGGTACTTCAGCAGCAGCGAGACGGGGAGGGTCTCTCAGAGGAAGCAAGTGGTAGGAACAGGCAAGCGTGACAAGACCCTTCAAGAAGGGAGAGGCTGGAGGTCCTGCTGGGCTGCAGGCAGGCAGGGAGGTCCAGAAAAGGATGTGGCGGGCCCCAGGGCAGTAGCTCCCTCTCCTTGGGTCAGAGCTGGACTCCAAGGAAGATCTGGGTCTGCAGAGTTTGCTGAGGTCCATGCTGTCAATGTCCCCACCATGTCCCCAGGCGAAGTCTCCGACTGGGAGCACAGGAGCGTCTGGTCCCAGCATCTCCCTGGTAACTGGTAACTGAGGAGAGCAGATTACAGCCCAGCCCAGTAAAGTAATGAGGAGGCGATGAGCAGGGTGGATTCATTCGAGTTTAAATACTTTAATCATGACTGGCTTTTAAAAGCTGCCTTGTAAAATTCCTGGAAATTCAGTAGTGGCTGAAGGAGATAAGGCTGCAGCTGGCAGGCAGGGAAAGAAGGGCTCTGGGGTGCTCCTCGCCCTCCCCCTCCTGGGCCTGGGCCCTCTGGAGTACAGCCCCTGCTGCCTGCTCCCCCTTTTTTATGTATTTGGTACAGGGTCTCACTACGCAGCTCGGACTCAGTGATCTCTCTCCCGTTTGTGCCTCTTCTGCCGCCCAGCCAGTGCAGCACGAGGGGCCCCAAGATGTCCCAGGAGCCTGACCAGAGAGGACAAAGCATGGCTCTGGGGCCAGGTCCGGAACTGTCCACATTTGTGTGTCGCCTCCACGTAGCTGCTGCCCTCTCCTGTCCTCAGTTTCCCCATCTGTGAGGTAAGACACCTTCCCAACCTGTGGCCTATTAGTCCAGTATTCAGGGCACCCCGGCCTTTGGCTGCAGGCTGTGCTTGGGCCGGGGGGCGCCAATGTTTCTAGCTCTGCTCCCCCCCAACCCCTTTTCCTTTCCTTTCTGGATGCTTGCTGGGTCCTGCCTCAACTGGTCCCATCCTCCAGCTGTGCGGCCCCAGGCAGTCTGGCTGCTCATGATGTCACCAGCTGGGGAGACTGACTTCAGGTGGGGTTCACCCCATCCTAGTGCCTGCTCAGCACCTGCTCAGAGCCGAGCTGGCTCCCTCCCGGGAGCCCCCTCTCTGCTCACCTGCACCTCACCATAGGTTGGAGCCTGACTTGGGGCTGTGGTCCCCAGAAAGAACAAGGAGCCTTCTCCAGGGCTGCGACATGGGTGAGAACTTTCCCTCTCTGGGCCTCGACTATTGTGAAATAGGGTTTCTGCCCAGGCTGTGGCCTCTGGGCTCCTTTCATGGAGAGGAGGCAGGAGCTTGTGGAAAGAAGAGATTTCACCGAGCACGTGGATGATTCCTGCTACCTTGCTCTCATGTCTTAAATGTCACCAGCAAGGCTGGTCACGTCCAGCCTCTTCTCACCCCAGCCACCTCTTTCCACCTCCCTGAGGCTGCTCAGCCTGGGAACAGAACTTGGGCCAACACCTATTGCTCTTTTGCTTAAGTTAAAAGCCCAGTGATGTCCCCAGGTGCAAAAGCAGAGTCGCGCACTCTGCCCCTTCACAGAGGGCCAGGGCAGCGGGCTCCAGGGCTGGGCTGGGTGGGCTGAGGACAGCTGTCGGGCCTCAGTTGTGACCTCTGAGTCTGTAGAGTGGGTCCATTCAGTTCAAAAGAATCTAATCACTGACCCGACTCTTTCCTTCACTCATTTTCTTCGTAGGTTAAAGACGTAAAACCCAGCCAGGTGGGGTGGTGCACAGCTGCAGTCTCAGCACTTGGGACACTGAGGCAGGAAGGTGACCATGAATTCAGGGCTAGCCTGGGCTACATAATAAAACTATGTGTCTAAAACATGCAATAAGCAAACAAATAAATACTTACAGCTCTAAAACTCCTAACTCTCATATGCTTTCTTTCATAGTGCAGGTGGAGAGAACACACACACACACACACACACACACACACACACGCATGCACACACACACACACATCCCACACACTGGACCTGGGGGTGCATACCAGTGATCTCAGCATTCTAGGAGGCTGAGGCAGGAGCACTGCAAGTTTGAACTCAGCCAAGGCAATTTAGTGACTTAGAGAAACCTTGTTATGAAATAAAAAAATAAAAAAGGCTGTCATGTATGGTGGTGCATACCTGTAATCCCAGCACTCGGGAGGCCGAGGCAGGAGGATCATTGTGAGTTTGAAGTGAGCCTGGGGGGGTTGAGGATTTAGCTCAGCGGCAGAATGCTTGCCTAGCAAGCTAGAGGCCCTGGGTTCTGTCTTCAGCACCAAAAACAAAAAAAAAAAAAAAAAAAAAAGAAATAAATAAACCTCCTCTAAACAAATAAATAAATAACTCCCCTCTAAATAAATAAATAAATAAGTAGAAGATAGATAGATAGATAGATAAATAAATAAATAAATAAATAAATAAATAAATAAACAACCCTCCTCTGAAGTGAGCCTGGGCTCATAGTGAGTTCAAGGCCAGCCTGGACTACATAGCAAGAGTCTGTCTCAAAAACCTAAGCCAAACAAGCAAATAAAATTAAAAATAAATGATGGGGCCGGTGAGATGGCTCAGTGATCTAAAGTGCCTGCTTAGGCGCCTGCTTAGGCAACTGCAGGGATCCCCGGCACCACATGCTGCGCCAGCCTCACCCCCAGGGCAGGCTGAGTCAGCCATAATATAAATAAAGTTTAAAAAATAAAAATAAATGAAAATAAAAATAAAAAGGGCTGATGATGGAAAAGAGAGGGGAGAGGAGGGGAGGGGAAGGGAAGAGGGG